>JAGKQL010000015.1:23500230-23584862 GCA_018398635.1 Cyprinodon brontotheroides | reverse complement strand
TGGATGGATTGATGTCAGATGGATGGATGGATTGATTTTTCCATGGATTGATGGATGAATGATGGATGAATGATGGATGGATGGATAGATGGATGCAATCAGAGCTGTGATGGCCGAGTGGTTAAGGCGTTGGACTTGAAATCCAATGGGGTTTCCCCGCGCAGGTTCGAACCCTGCTCACAGCATTGAGCTTAATTTTAAGTAATTTCCCTCTGGGTTTGTTAAAGTATTTCTGTGCATGATGGATGGATGGATGGATTGATAATGATGGACTACGTGTGTCTTAGAATATTAAATGATAGCAAGATTCGCAATGGATGTTTTACTGGCTAATAATAGAAAACAACTTCTTATTCTCCTGCAGCCCTTTTGCTGATGATCAGTATAAGGAGCATTACGTTTATGATCAGGAGTAATACTTCTGCATTTCTCAGATTTTCTGCCTTGGCACCCTTTAAATGTCCTGCTACTCCTCTTGCTGCCCTGCAGCGTTTTCCACATTTCCATCTCATTCTCACCAGCCCAATCCTAATATTTACTTCTTGCTTTCTGAGATGCGTCCAAGCAGAAGCATGGGGTAGTGCCTGTGAGTAGGATGGTGGGGGTGGCAGGAACTAATGCTCTCATTAGCTCTCTGGAGGGAAACAAACATTTGTCCTTTCATCACTTAGTGGAGGATTAAAGGTGTAGGAGCTCTTAAATATGTGTGTGAGAGATTCCCTCCAAATGGGTCCTTTTGAGGAATCATCACACATCTTTCTGAATGCAGGCAAACTGCTGCAAAAAGTAAAACGCGGCTTATTTTTTTAAATGATTTTTATTTGCTCATAATTTGAGAAGGCTCTGCTGATTAAATATTTTTGCCCTTAAAATAAGATGACTACATAGTATGCACTTTAAATAAGACAATGGAGTCTTTTTTCTAACATAAATTACATTTAATTCAATTCGGTTTATACCACCAATTCAAACCACGTCATCTCAAGGCACTTAACAGTTCACCAGATCGGCCAGTCAAATTGATTCAAAGTTTTCTAAGGAAAACCAGTTGATTACATCGACTCATTGACTCGAATGCAATCCCTCACCACTAAGCATGCTTTTAGCTACAGTGGAGAGGAAAGAAAATTGAGAGGAAGATACAAAACTGAAAAGCGGCCCCGTCCAGGAAAACACACAACCAGTCAGGCAGAACTCCCATGTCAGAGAGTGAAGAGAGCACATCCAACCAGTCAGAGTCAGAGACACAGAACTAAACTGAAAAACAGGCTGATCTCAACATCTATGAACAAATGTGTTTATGGCAGTAGCACAGCTGATAGCTTTCTCTCAGGATGGAGTCACAGCCAAACAGGAACAGACCAGATGAAGCTGCTATGAGAAAAAAAGCAGAGAGAGCAGAATGTTAGAGACTGAACTAATAGATCCATCAGAGTGGGAGGGAGAAAAGAGAATGAAGCAGAATGATGAAAAAAGTGGTCCCTATGTCCTCCAGAAGTCTAAGTCTATAGCAGCAATCACATCATTCCATATTATTGGCAAACTATCTTACGTACCTGCTTAAATAAAGAGTAAATACATCTTTAGAAAACAAACAAAACAATATATATTTTGCTATTTTGCAATGAAATACTTCTATCCAAAAATAATTTTTTTCTTGAAAATAAACAGGAGAAACTACTTGATGCTTTGGTAAAGATGTTATCTGTTTAGTAGAGTGTCCAGTGTATAATAAAAGTGACCAAGTTGTGTTTAACAGAACAGAACCTACTCACTCTCCATACAGCATGCCCACTGCAGATGCACGGCAGATTTCTTTTCTCTTTTATATGTTTTTTACCCCGCTGCTCTGGGACAGAAATGTAGAACGGCGAGGAGGATTCGACAGCAGTGCATTCCTACACGAATCCGCTCCCTTAAGCATTTGCATCACAATCTTCACTCACCAGAACAGCACAATTCACAGCTGCGCCGGTTCTGCATCCATGATCTGAGATTCAATTGGAAGAGGTTTGGCTTCTTGCAAATCTTTTCTGATGACAGCTCTTAACTCTGTTAAATAAAACTAGAATAATTGAATAAAAATGTTACATTCAAGCATAATGAGGAAATTATAATGCAACAACACACTTTTCTAAGATTTCCATAAAATAGTATATTATTATCATGTTATATTGTGATGAATCATCAACTTTAAAAAGGCATTAAACATTTAAACTTTAATTTGCTGGAATTGAAGGTAATGTTTTGCTTTTGTTGGTTTGGTAACTTCATGTTTTCTGAGTCTGGTCATTCATTGAACCCATTAATGAAATAATGCAGTTGAAGCAGAGATTGGTTTAAAACTGTATGTTGGATCAGAGTAAAAAGTCAATTTACACAGAAGACACTTTAGTGCCTTCAGTGACCTGATGAGAATAAATTAAACCTCTCAGAAGGAGAAAAAAGTAGAATAGAAATATTAAAACAATGCTGTAAAATAATTTGAATTTTGGCAAAGTTGCAATAATGACTTTGGTTTACCTTGCAAAATGAGTTTAATCGCTTAAAGAGGCATTATGTGAAGCTTTTACTGAACAATATCTTCAACATAGCCTTTTTATTTGACTCTTTACAATTAAAATATGGTTTGATGAGCAGACTTTCACCTCATAAGCCTGTAGCCTTATTTCTTGAATTTACATCAGGTTGGAAGATCTCGCGCTCTGTGGATTTTACTTCACGCAAACAAATTAAACCACCAGGATAGATTTTGTGGATACTCAGAAGTGACTACAGGAAAGGTGAAAAAAGTAAAAAAAAAAAAAAAAACTTTCATTACATGATTTTATATGAGTGTCCAAATATCTCAAAATCTTTCACAATTCACCTTAAAAAAGTAGTGATCATCTATGGTCACTAGACGAGCAGATATATCCCAGAATGCTTTGCCAGAGCTCTCCTCGCAGAGCATGATGGGATTTGGTTTGGAGGTGATAGCGTTGAGAACAAAGATGGTGCAGGTAGAGTGTGGGTAGCTGGAATGACGTGACCAACAGGGAGTAAAAAGTAGTGAACATCTGTCCGAACAGTCAGCTAACTGAGTTCACTATAAAGTCCACTATAGTCCCTGCTCCACGCACTGATTGAGGGCTTTAGGGGTTAAGGTGGACATTCGGACATAGCAACAGCTTCATGTTAGCCAGGTAGTAGCTGGGGTACAAGCTAGTGCTAGCACAATTTAAAATTCCTGGACAAAAAAACTAAAACAAAGCATTATTTCACATATGATACATAGAAGCCAGAGTCCTGAATATGATCTCATAGGGACCGAAAGATTAGGGTGATAGCATGGAGGCTTTCCAGCTTTAAATTAACACAACACCATAGGAAACTAACAGGAAGCTGTTCAGAAATTAAAATGATCTGATTGCTTTGGTGGCAATACATACTTTTTGCATGTTAATTTGAAAAAAAGCTATCCTTGTTTTGCATTTTTTAATTAATACTCAAAATACAGTGTTGAATGTTTTTAGTGAGATGCCTGTCTCCTCTTCCTATAGAACTCTAAATCTACAAGAGGGATTAAAAATTCAGGATTAGCTATTTGTATTCAGTTTAAAACGTAATTTTTTATTTCTATTGGTTATCAATTAATAATTGTTTCTCATTGTGAACCTAAATGTTTTGTCATTAATCAGTTGTGGGTTCGGTAGCTTCCTCCTGGAAAAAATCGCTAAAGGATAACCTACAACTGTCATGATCTAGCCTGATAGCTTCACCTTTATTGTTAATTTCACTCACCTGCCTAGTTCTGTCCGGTTCCTAATTTTCACACATCTTTTTTCCACCTGCGTCCGGGATTTATATTCGGTTATTCCTGTAAGCCTGGCTCCAAAGAGGAGACCAGTTTAAAGTTTCCTGCAGAAATTCTGGTACAACGTCTTGTCTCTGTTCTCTCAACCATTGAGCCTGTCTGTCTGCATCTGTGGACTCTTTGATTCCTGGATCGGCCTCCTCTCCGTGGCTGCAGCACCTGGGACACTCTGGACAGCACCAGCCCATCGGCCGCATCTCATGTCTTTCAAAGAGGATGTACCTCTGATAATCATCTCCAGTCAGATGATCGTGGTCAGTTACCTATGTTTTTCCCTCCAGAGAGTGTCAGCTATTGGGCAGCAGTCACTGCAGGTCCACAGATCCACAGCAGCCTGTTTCTGTTCTGTTTCAGTTCTGTTTTGTTTTAATAAACGCTTTGAACTTTCCTACTGACTATCTCACCTTGAATACTGGGTCCATCTGTTCCGGTTTATGACAATGACATGTTTATTAAATAAAAATTTTCATCATTCTGCTTCATTCTATCTCTATTCTCCCACACTTCAGAATCTGCAAGTTCATCTCTAACATTCTGCTCTCTGATTTTTCTCATAGTAGCTTCTTCTGATATGTTCCTGCTTGGCTGTGACTCCATCCTGGAGAGAAATATCAGCTGTGCTGCTGCCATCAACACCTTTGTTTAAAAATGTTGGAGTTAGGCCTGTTTTTCAGTGTAGTCCTTTTTCTCTGACTGTCACTAACTGGATGTGCTCTCTTCATCCTCTGACATGGGGATTTCAAATGTCCGGAGGCTCGTCTGCCTGGCTTTGTGTTTCCACTGGACTGGGCCGCCTTTTACGAATTACAGTTACTTTTTTTTTGTCTCTGCTTCTGTCTCCTTGATCCCCAGTGGAAGCCTCGGCAGATGGCCGCCCACACTGAGCCTGGTTCTGCTGGAGGTTTCTTCTTGTTAAAAGGGAGATTTTCCTCTCCACTGTCGCTACAAGCATGCTTAGTGTGAAGGATTGTCTTGAGTCAATGAGTCGATGCAATCAACTGGTTTTCCTTAGACAGAAAACTTTGAATCGATTTTACTGTATGAGCTGGTGAACTGTAAAGTGATTTGAGGTGACATGCGTTGTAAATTGGTGCTATACCAAATAAACTGAATTGAATTTAATAGAAATGTTTTAGACTAAAAGGACACAACTTCACAGCACACTCCTCTGTGGCCCACCAATTTGGGATTAGCACTACCGTCTCAGCTGCTGGTCCACAAATCCCCTTTAAAAATCCTCTGCTAACGTTGGTGTTTCTCCACCTGTGGACTGAAAGCTCAGACCTTCATAGCTGCCCTCTGCGAACCAACATCACACACTAGCATTCCTCTTTGTGTCACATGACCATTGAGCTCAGTCTGTGTCAAACAGGCTGTTAGCTTTCAGTACCAGTGCGGTGCCAACATTCCAGCCTGTCGGGCGTTTTGTTGGAGGGATTTCCTGCGGGCTTTCGTGCCAGCCTGGTACAATTACTCCTGCGTGGTAATCAGCAGCTCTGACAGGTGGACACAGGGCCAGGGGTAAACTACCAATGTGGAGAGCCACTTAGTTCTAAGTGCTCTTAGAGAGATTAGTCTATACTGTCCATTATGTTTTTGTCTTTCTCTAATGACAGGAGTATATTTAAAGCAAAAGTAATGACACTTCATGCCTTTAAAGAGCTTTTTAAGGCAAGAGAAGGTTAGTTTATTTGTAGAGGGCATCTTTGCAACAATACAAACTGCTTTACGTGATGAAAACATTAAAAAGTTTGTTACAGTGGCACTACATGCTGCAGTCAATTTGCACATTTCGGATGTTGCTGTTATTTTCAAATATTCATTACTGTAAGAAAGTAGTCCATAGCACAGTATATTGATTATTTATTCTCAAGGTTAACATGGATTTTTATTATTTTTACAGCCCAGTATTTAGATTTACTCACTATTATTTTATTCTTGTACAGTTTTCTAAGTGCCACATTTGTGTGACCATTTTTCCTATTTTCTGCTGCTTTGAAAATACCAAAATGTTAGCCTACAAGGTTTTATTCAGGAACTTAGTCGCCACAAAGGTTTGGAAGTTAGGAAGTTGATCTGGCTCTGCTCCATAGTAACGCGGTATTGCTATAAGCCCACTGTCGAGGCGATCAAATCAAATTGTCAGGAAGCGGGCTTTATACGATGATGATGGACAGATGATCAAAAGAGTAGCGTAATGCCGCGTGACCAAAAGCAGCGGCTTGGCGACAACAATAATGGCTGCCGCCGGAGAGTTTGGGTGAGTAGATTCTGCTATTAGGTCTGTTCTAGAAGATATCGACAGCAAATTAATTTTAAACGAGGAACAGTGAAACGCGATCAAGTCTCATCTTCTTATTTTAGGCG
This sequence comes from Cyprinodon brontotheroides, assembly GCA_018398635.1. Taxonomy (NCBI): domain Eukaryota; kingdom Metazoa; phylum Chordata; class Actinopteri; order Cyprinodontiformes; family Cyprinodontidae; genus Cyprinodon; species Cyprinodon brontotheroides. The sequence continues at coordinate 23,578,639 of JAGKQL010000015.1, read as the reverse complement.
TGAAACTGCACGCTTTGATTTTTGTGGACAACAACTATGCCTCGCTTAACATACGTCACGCACTCCGTTGCTCTTATTGGTTGTAGATCTATCCAATTGAGTACAGAGGCATTTTTTTTCCTGGTTCGTTCAAAACACGCCCCATAATCACAGCTCTATGGAGCAGTATCAGACTCATATTCTGACTAGAATTGAGTCGGACTACGTCAGGCTACCAAAATGTCCCCATTTTGGGACAATAAATGAATTTTCTATTCTATTCTATTCTATTCTAAAAGGAAAGGAAATACATTTGGACAACATGTTAAAAATAATGACATTTGTGTCAAAAGTTTAAATGGAACAATCTAAAACATCTTTAAAGTAATAGATCTCTAAACTTTACTGAGAAGAAATGAGAGTTTAGCCTTTCTGCAGACATCTGACAGTTTTCTTCGCTTTAGAGAACTACAAAAACCGAACACTGCCTCTCTTTGTTTAGTTCTTAGACCTAAACCAGAAGTCCTGAGTGGTCTGAAAGGTTGATGCAGAAATAACAAATCGTAGTGTAATTTGGTGCTAAGACATGCGGTTAAACTGAGACTATTTTCTGAGATATAGGGAGTCTATGTTAGGCCTGTAAAGCCGGGGTGATGTGCTCTTCATTTGTTGTTATGTTAAAGAAAAGCTTGCATATTTGTCTTCTGGTCTTGTTCCATCAGCATCCAGATTTCAGGCCTGATCAGTTGTTTTTGGCTGATTTGGAGACATTGTGATATAGAGCTGTGTGTCATCTGCAGAGCTATTTTATTTCTTCTTTTTGTTTGTCAGTATTGGAGACGCTTTAGATATTAAGTAGCAGGGGACACGAAGATTGGACCTTGGGGAACCCCGCTTGGTATTTTTTTTAACACGGATATAGAATAATCTATTGACACAAAGAAGTTGTAAGTAAGACTCAAACCTACCCTGTAAAGAGAGTCTGTCTGTTCAAATAAAGTTCTTCACCTCAACACAGGTTGCTTTTTTCTTATCAGCTTGTCCGTCTGAAGTTGTACGAAACTTCACCCACACCAGGGTCAAATTAACTCTAAATCACATCATCTTTAGCTCAAATTTAATCAACTCAGCCTCTCAACCAGCTGCAGCTGTGTGTCCAGCTCTGTTGTGGCTGGCGTTCCTGAGCAGGCTTTGATGAGGACTGTGGCATGAATCTCAAAACCAGTCATCCCAGTGATGTTTCTCAGATATGCCTTGAGTCTAACCGACTGACTTGGGCAGACTTTTTAGTTAGACTTTTGAAGCGGGTTACAAACTGACACGGTTTATAAACCGTTTGAATGTCAGAGCCAAGATGCCAGTCAAACTGCGTTAACAGCTGCTGATTATGGGATGACAAAAAGAGGACTGGGGATTTTTTATAAGAGAGTTAAGGTATGTATCTCTTATAAGAAGGGGTTAATTCTTACATGAGCATGGTAAATCACCATGTCCTGAATGCCCCTTTACTTTTAGAGCGGCCGCTCTGTTTGAGTGCATTCATTCCAGCTTTTAAATTAGATTTAAACATCTGTGTCAGAAACCTTGGCAAAGGAAATCATTCTTTCTTCTTGCAAGTTAGTGTTTGTTGCCGTAGGCATAAGATTCTGGGAAGAAGGTCCCGGGAATCTCTTAGGGGGGTTTAGTTCTGGAAAACGCTGCTTCCTCAATAGCTCTCAGATTTTGTCCTTTGCTCTCTGCCAAACAACACCAGGGTTGCTAAGACCTGCGAGTTGTGGCACTGCTGAGACAAAAGAGACTAATTATTTGCAATGACACTTTAAGTTGCAAGCTTAAGCTGTTGACCTGCGGGTATAGAGGAAGAAATTATCCAACTATCTTGTCAGTGAGAGAGATGTGCATGGTTCTTAAAGCTGAGGGGACCACAGTACGCTTCCCACATCAACGACTGTGTGGCTTCTAGAATCAGCCTGTGTTGGGGGATCCTTTGTGTAGGTCTGGAATCTCTGGTTCCATCTTTGTTTCTTATTTTGGGCACTTGTTTTGATGGATGATAGCCCTCTTATTGTAAGGTAATTTGAGTGTTGCCTTCTCCTTTTATCTGAGGTATAACTAAACACATTGAGGCCGTATGGGTGAAACAAAACTAGGGAATCCACTTTGAGATAGGATTAAAGGCCATCGCAACCTTTGCTTATAGATGTTCTGATTGGTTTGTTTTTCAGTGTAGTCCTGTTTCTCTGGACTGTGACTGGCTGGATGTGCTCTCTTCATCCCTCACTGACATGGGAGCTGGCTCGGAGCTCATCTAATCTGGCTGTGTGTTTCCTGGACGCACCGCCGCGTGTTGAGCTGGTTGGACATTTGCCTTTGTATCTGGAAGTGTGTTCCTGTTAAAAGGGAGTTTTTCCTCTCCACCGTCGCTACAAGCATGCCTAGTGTGAGGGATTGCCTTCGAATCAATGAGTCGATGCAATCGACTGGTTTTCCTTAGATACAAAACTTCAATCTGACTGTATGATCTGGTGAACTTCAAAGTGCTTTGAGATGACATGTGTTCTGCATTGGCGCTATGTAAATAAACTGAAATGAATTGAATTCATTAGCCTTTATTAAAAAGACCAAAACTAATTTTTTATTATCCCTTATTATATTAAGCATCCTAAATTACATTGTGTAAAAGGTTCATCATTTCTTTTCTAAGAGAATAAATGTATTTACATCTTTTCTGTTATATCACTGGTCTACCCCAGGCAGTTTATTTTTTGGCTTCGTTACCCTGATATTTATGTTCAGCTTTCGTTAAACTTTAATGGCATATTGTGCATAATTTAAAGAAAGACAACTAAAATAGAGACAAATATTGAGTAATCATATTTTGCCGGACTAGTCTGAACACGTCCTGCGATAACATCAAACAAACAACTGATACTGCTATATAAAACTCATCCAATTCCCTCAGAAAAGTACTGAGATACTTTTTATAAGATGTAATTTAGCATTCATTAACGACAACGACGACAATTTACACACCATGCTAACATGGTTCCTCGCCTCCTCGTGAAGAGCTACGGTATTACTGCTCTCTAGAGGTAAACAAGCAAACCAACACGGCGATTCAGGGAGTTTGGTTATAATTGTGATATTTCGCTGTTTGTGGAGAGTCAGGTAAGAACGCAGCCTTTGGTGAATTTACTTGATAGAGTCGGCTTTTGGGAAGTGGATACGATAAACGATAGTCTAATCAGGGCTTACAGACGCAGGAAACAACGACAGGTGAATGTCATCAGACTGCTAAGCAGAATCATCACTGGAAATCATGTGACAAGGTAGGGAAGCTAGTATTCTTATGAATGTCTGAAATTTTATGATTACAGAGGCTTTCCAGAAAAAAAAAAAAAGTAAAACAATCCACTGGATTGTTTTAAGTAACGAGGTCCTCCACTGTCCTGTACTCTCCTGGGTATTGTGGTCTAACAAAAGAAGCCAAACGACCCCCATTCCAAAGGGGTGGACCCCTTCGCCTGTTCCAATTTGCATGTTTTTAAAACAAAAGCAAGGCTTTGTTTTTTGTACACTCTATAAAGTCTCCAACTCAACGCTATTCCTGACATTTTGAATTGAAAAAGCTTCCTTGATGGGAAGCGAAACATCTTCAAACTTGGAAACAAAGTCCAGTGAACCGTTTTTGATTTTCTTTGAATTACTATCAGTGTTGGGCACGTTACTTTGAAAAAGTAATTAGTTATAGCTACTAGTTACTTCTCCCAAAAAGTGACTGAGTTAGTAACTGAGTTACTCCACAATAAAAGTAACTAGTTAGTAGTAAAAGTAACTATTAAGTAAGTACTTCTGGCGCAGTGTATGAGGATTAGCCAACCCGGGGATGTGCTTAATTCACTGGAAATCCTGTGTTTGGGTTGTTTTTAGATACTGCAACATGTAGCTATATCCATCCATCCATCCATCCATCCATCCATCCATCCATCCATCCATCCATCCATCCATCCCATCCATCCATCCATCCATCCATCCATCCATCCATCCATCCATCCATCCATCCATCCATCCATATTTCTCCCTTTCTCCATATAGGCTAATGATGCGTTCCACGCTCTCCACTTAGCTCTCCTGTGGTAGCGAGGAGTACAGGGTGGTGGCTGTTCTGGCGCCTTTAGCAACGAGGGGCGGCGTTTCCTGTAAACACTTCTTGGCGATTGAATCATGCCGCCCGGCGCTGTCTTGGAGATGCAGGAAACCGTATCTGATGGGGAAGCGCAGGCTCGACGTAACACCAGTATTTCCATCTGGAAAACGCTGTTTCCCCTCCCTCCCTCCTCCTCTCCATCCCTCCCTCTCTAATGGCCAGCGGCGCCGCGAGGTCCTATCATGTGAAAAAGGTTAATTGTGCGACCTGAGTAACGCGCAGTAACGGGGTGTCGGCAATTGTAACTGCATTATAGTTACAGTAAGGTAATCATTTGATTACTTGTTATAAAAGGTAAGCTGGCGGTGTTAGAAGCGCCGTTACTTTAAATACCGTTAACCATCACTGGATTACTATGACCTGGATGACTGAGACTTTCACCAGCAAATTGGCAGAGGCTGACTGTAAGCGAGATGTCTGCCCGTCCTGCTCATGGCACACCTTTTGGCTATCTGAGAGAACCCAGCCAAAACTGAACCAAGACCGAGCCCTACTTGATGAAACTAGTACTCCAGCCGTTATTAGTTGTTGTTGTTAGCCAGTTAAAGCCACGAATGTGTCTGGCGGTGTCTGGTTCGGTTCCAGGTGCCATTTACACTCGACAGTCATCTCCGTTACATTGCTCCGACCTATCTCGGCACATTTTCAAAAGGGTCGTTTAAATGCTGCAATAGTGATGAAAAAGTTGTAACTTTGACCATTAATGTTTCCCTTTTTTAATGGCTGCTTGAGCTTAGACATTTGCTTTTACAACCCCATACATACTGCTTTAACTCAGTGGTGCTACCAATGGGTGGCCAGGGGTGGCCATGGCCACCCTATGCAATACCTATCCTGGCCACCCCAATGGCCAGGATAGGTATTGTAGTACCATCATTTTAGCATTTCATCCCATTATGCATAGCCAGTGACATACAATAAAAAATCACACTATAAACCAAGATATGAGTAGGTGTTTAGTTAAGTCTTTATGATTTCTACAGGTAGGTTTACCATAATAGTAGATTCAAAACCTGAAATTAAAGTCTTTAGTATTAGTGTACCACCCCAAGATTTTTAGTAGCCCCATCTGGCCACTTCTATGAAACATTTCTGGAGGCGCCACTACTTAAACTGTCTGCATTTTGTCATGTAGCAGAAACAAACTTAATTAAAAAAAAAAATAATTAAAGAAAGCTTTATTACATGTTCAAAACTTTAAAGGTTTTGACTGGTGCAATTTTTGATATTCATGATTAAGTAGTTTGCATTTGGTCTAATTTAGTAGTTTCAAATTTAAGTCTGAAAATAGATTTTTGTTAGAAATTAAAATGTTCTTTTTAGTTGACAATGATGTGATCTATAACACATAATCCTTAGGGGGTCACTGATGTTTGTGTTTATTATTTGATCAAGTGCACAATAGTTTAAGAGATGGAATACTCTGCAGATGTTGATCTAACTTTGAGCCAGGGTCGAGCAGTTCCCCGTCTCTATAGCTGCTTTTAAAAGCTCAGCTGAGTCAGAAAACACCTTGGCTGGCACAGGGAGTGATGCTGCTGAGGAATCAAACTGGTTTACTTCTGTCTCCACGTCTCCACATGCCTGAGCAATGTGTGTGAGTGCAGCCAAAGCAGTGCAAGATTTATCAGACGTACCGGCGAAATCCATTGACCCCCTGCTCTGACCCCACCAGAACCTACAGAACACTGCAACTTAATAAATCAAAGCGGTCAAAACTCAACATTAGGCTCCTCTCTAGATATATGTTCTTATGCCGCGAAAAGCAAGAATTTGCTGATTTACAGGCACCTTCATCTTTGTTATTTTTACCCGCTTATGAAGACGCCAGTTGTATCGGTTTCGGTGGAATTTTGCAAAGTACAGCCAGTAACGTACCACAGCGGGCTGCCCCCTGCCCCCTGGCGCAGCGTGGCAGGGCAGGCCCCACCTGCACGAGGCCAGTGGCTTCCTGCACCTCTCCGGCCTCCTGCCTGGCTAATAAGGCATCGCTAATATCTATTGCTAAACCCTTTCCTCCCACTAAAATGTTGAAAAGGTATTTAAACCTCATATCTATTCGGTTATTTATTCTACTTAAAGTTGGTGTCACCAAATCAAGAGAATGAGGCGGACTGTCTGCCGGTTTAATAAAAGCACCATCAAAACCAGTGTTAACTTCCAAGGTTTACTGCAGGGGGCACCAAGGGGCTCCTCAAGGACCACATATTATAAGGCCCTCAGTTGTACCCAGTTGCTGAAAGTCAGAACAACTCACCAGTGGGCTGTATCTTTTTGAAATGATATTTCCTTTCCCTGTTGCCTCTTCTTTTTTATTCATTTTCTAGGTAGAATTTCATCATATTAACGCTGCATGTAGAGCATTTAAGCATTTAGGGACTTCATAATAAAAATATCTAAAAGAAAATGAGAAACTAAAAGAAATGAGTAAATGAATTTCTATATAAATAAATGTAATATGTTTATTATGTATGAGGTTAGGTTAACGCTGACCCCTCCAGTTCATAGGTCAGTAATGGTAGCCGTTTCTATGACTCAGTGACCGTGAAGTGGCCCTCAGCCTTAAAAAGCTTACTGACCCTCATTTTATTATTAGGTTGCCCTCATAATTTATTTTATAAAAGGTTGTACAGAAATGTTGTGTGACTCTTCCTGTGACGCCCCTCAGTCACACGTCTTTAGATTTCACTTTAATGCAAAAGGTTTCGGTCAGGGCAGAGCTGGAGGGGGAGGTGTATCAAGGAGAATATTTTCACTAATTTGACATTTTAATTGTGTTTTTATTTGAAAATGGAAAACACAACTTACTTTTGTTATAATACATGTTTATTATAAAATAAATGAAGTGAGGAGATTTTTGATTTCACACACCGAAAAAGACATTAATTGAAGTCAGAGAGTTGGTCTCTGAGGTATTCTTGGCATCAAGAATTGTGACAGATGATGTATTGTGTGTGTATACTCATGCCATCTTTTAGCATACCACAAATCTGAAAATAAATGAATAAATAAAAACATAACAGGCAAAAAAAGTACAGCTTTGGTTGATGAAATAAAAACAAACAAAAAACAAAATACAATTCTTCCCTAAATTACAACAGTCAAACAAAGAAAGTTTTGGTCGGGATGATTATTTCCCAGCCCGTTAGCAAACACATCCAAACATCAACAAATTCTTAGATAACGCAAGTTCCATTTGTTTATGTTGTGGCAAAAAATATAAAAGTAAAGAGTGATTACTGATAGAAATTGTGTGATTTGTTTCATATGCTGCTTAGAAGGAAAATCAAACTAATGTGGTAATGGAAACAGTGAGGTCTACAGTCAGTGTAGGCTATATATAGACGGGCTTACTGTGGATACAGGCTGCTGCAGAGTCAACGACACAATGCAAGCGAAGGTCTAATGTTGCTACAGTGCATGCTCATCCGGGCGAATGAAGACTGCAAACTCAGTGACTCGATGCAATCAGCTCAGTTTTCTTCTAAAGAAAATTTTTAATCAGTCTCTCTGCCTAATTAGAACTTCCTCTGTAAAGTGCCTTCAGATAAAATGTTGTGGATTGTCACTATTTCAATACACTGAATTAAGGTTAGTGACCATGTTAATCTGACAGAGGATGGTTATCAATGTTTTGAGTCACTAACCTGGTTTAATAATGCAGTCTGTGCCCAGAGAATGAGGTAGCATCCAACTGGTGGGCTGCCAACAATATGCGGCGGGTGTCTCCCATAGAGTCCCAGACGCTGTAGTCCCAGAGGATGGAGGACAAGCAGTAGATCAGATCTGAGCAGATGAAGGAAGGAAGGAAAATCCAGAGGATGAAGCCAGAGCCGGTGTCCAGGACGAGCTCAGGATTCAGAGCCAGGAGATCAGAAGTCCAAAGAGGTTCAAAGAGGAAATTCAGGTCAGAGTCAGGAAGCAGCTCCAACTTCAGTAAACAGGAAGAATCCAGAGGGAGTCCATAAACAGGTCAGGCAAACAGATCAGAAGGGAACAGGCACGCACACTGGTTGAGAGGCAGAACAGATCAGGATCAGGTAATCAGAAACCACAGGTAACGCTGGAACACTCTCACTACTGGATCAAGAATAATCATGTCTGATGACTGGAAGCAGGCAGGTTAAATAGAATCTGGATGCAGGTGGATCAGATGAACGATAATGAAAAAACAGGATGAGTTAGGCAGGTGAATGAAATGAGTAATCCAGCCAGTCATCAGCGCCAAGATCATGAGTAAAAGTAGCCCAGAGGTCCATTTCCCAAAGCAGTTTTTATAAACTCAGTCAAACCCATGACTTTGAATTGATCTGGCCTGAGGAAGGAAACCAAGTTTTCAGTTTCAAGACGGTTGGTGTGAGTTAGCTTAATCAATTCTGAGTAGGTTCAATACGAGTCACCATGACAACATGGTCAGGAAGTCTGCCTATTTCACACCACTGGAACTAGAGATGTAAATACAGCGTTAAAGGAAATATCTTATAATGTTTTTAAAAGGAAGAGCAACAGTGCTACAGATGCCAAGGAGAGGAAGATGGCATAGGATAATATTGCTGCTCAGGTTAGTGCGAAGGTTAATAAGTAGTCTGTATGGCAAGCCGTTTGGACATTTATTAAAAGTGCTCTACTGTTACCCAAAGTTATTTATTCAAGTGCATGTTGATTCTCCTGCACCAAACATTTTATTTCATTCATGTCAATAAAGTCTTGTGTGAGTCTCTCCAGGTCCAAATGATATTCGGACAATTTTTCATCTGGCTCCAATTTTATTTATTGATCATAGGGACATAGGGACTTCAGGGACAAAGTCGGTCCCCTTAGTTCTCAAAAGTATAGTAATGCAGAACATGATCTATAAATATCCCTAAAAAATAATTTAAAGTTTGTTTAGATCAGGTATTTTAAAAATGTTGCAGGCTGTAGAACAGTGTCTATATAATTCATATGTTGAATAGAACCATTTATTTTATGAAACAGTGTTTTGGTTTCCACTGTAACAGATTTTTGATTTTAGATAAAGTTAAGTTAACTGTTTCATAGCAAAAATACTATAATTTTTATCCCAACAACATAACATTTTGATTGAGCTATAATGGAGTTTACTCTTTATTTAGTGCAATAAAGCTTGTTGGTTCTGCAGGTTCACTCAATATATCAAATTATGTACTACTCAACAATCTTTTGTGTGAATTTGGTCCAGAACCGCCACTGGTTACCTGGAACATAAAAGTCTGGTGTTAACAAGCTGTATTTGATGTATAACTGCCAATACGCCTTTGATTATTACATGCAACCTTAAGCTGAACAACAGAGCTCAGCAGACGGATCAGGAAGGCAACAATTTCTATGAGTCTCTTTCCAATGAATAATTAAATTTCCAGCTGCAGCCAAATGACACCCACACTTTCCTCGCGGAAGCATCATTTCAAAGCTGGTTTGACTAAGAGTCCAGATTATAACGCGGCAGTCGCTGCGTAAAGAGGATTGCTAAAACACATGTTCACAGGGTGGGAGGGGGAAGCATTAATCAGGTGCACCTTCTGCTCCCAGAAGATGCCTGGGGCTGAGGCGAAATAATAAGAAAAACACAACATAGAGTTAAAAATGATTTGTACAGTGTACATCCAGAGACATGAGTTAAACCCTTGATTGTGATCTTTGAACCCTAGGATCATTAATAACTCATGGAACAGAAATAATCCGTCAACACGCAAATTATATTTACTCAGCCACGGCGATGTATAATAAAATACACGTCTTTCATGTCCTTTTCACTTTGGAATTTTTTTTTTCTGAAGCTGACCAATAAATTGAGATATTACTACAAACAATAATCAGAGCATTCTTGTGGTTGTGCACATTCGGATGAAAATAGCTACAATTTGGGGGGGAACATATGGCATCGGCTTATCCCAGAGGCTGCAACAAATAACTTTAAAGGCCTAGAGAAGGATAGTGTGTTTGATGTGTTTTATTCTCCATCAGTGTGACAGCGACGCCTTAAGAAAAAAGGGACACAGATGCATCAGGCAATCATCAGCGGTTATGCCTTCAAGGTCAATACATCACATCGTTTTCATGTCTGACAGCTTGAAATGCTATATAATAAATACTATGTGTTTATTTGGTTATTTATGTCCGTTATTTTATGATATTGTTATTTCAGCTGTTATTTCAACCACAAGGAACAACTCAATGACAAACATTACAAAAGATTCAAAACCTCTCATTTAAGATAGATATATAGATAGATAGATAGATAGAAAAAATAGATAGAAAGATAGAGATACATAGAGATACATAGGTAGATATAGATACATAGATAGATATAGATACATAGATAGATAGATATAGATACATAGAGATAGATAGATAGATAGATAGATAGATAGATAGATAGATACATACATACATACAGATAGATAGATATACATAGAGATAGATAGATAGATAGATAGATAGAGATACATAGATAAGATATATAGATAGATAGAGATACATAGAGATACATAGATAGATATAGAAAGGAGATATATAGATAAATAGATAGGTAGATGACAAGTAGATATAGATAGATAGATAGATAGATAGATAGATAGATAGATAGATAGATAGATAGATAGATAGATAGATAGATAATATTTGTTTAAAACACGTAGTCCATATAAAAAAGAACACAAAATAAAATAAGCAAATAAAAAAAAAAAATATATATATATGCGATTATAAGAAAACAAAAACAATCAGTGAAGGGGGGGAAGAAATTAGTAATTTGTTTTAGATTAATATCACCTTCTCTAAAATAAAAATAAAAAATTCGTTTTGGTAAATCTAATTCTTTTTTTTTCAGGAAAAGTTTCCCTTGTTTATAAATCTGATTGGACATATTTATGTTTTACCAGAGTTCTTCTATCTTTCACCTCCTGCAGCGGGACAATCGGGCTCCGATCCTAACAGCTACCCTTCCTGTAAAAGGCATCAGTACTTTATCACCCAGGTGATACTAACATTAGAGTTTGCAGCAAAACAACCAGGAGGCTGTGACATTAGACAAGCGCTGAACATGTGGGAAAACACTCCATGTTCTATACTGTATGGAGGAGGGTCTGTTAAACGATGAAGCCCAGTGGAAAAAAGGAGAAATTAGATAAAGAAATAGCTTTTTTAAAAATATTTAATCTGTAGAAAAATAATTGACCTGGAAATGACTGACCCATCAGTCAACCAGAGTTTATTTATTTATTTCAGCAACTTAATTTACGTAGTAAAACATATTATACTAATTAGAGACAGACTTTTGTTTTTGAGTAATTTCTGTCAATTATGAAGATTTCCCCTCACAGCTGATAAAAAACAAGATCTAAAATTAGAATATAACATCAAACCACTACAAACATAAAATAAATTATTTGATGACATTGTAATTAATTGAAAATGACTGTACATTTTAAACACACTGTCAAACTCATGCCTCCAGGATGTTTCAATGATCTTTCTCTGCTCCATCTGTGCAAGCAGGTACAGAATAAGAAAAAAAAATTATGTTTATATAAATAAACAACACTACTTCACTTTTCAATAACACACATCGGTAAATCAAACTATAATACAGGATTTTACACAAAAAGAAAGAGAACTAGTTGTCAAAGTTATCATTTCATAATTTTTTACACAGTTTAAATGTGTTTGATGGGTTAAAAACATTAATTATATATTTTTGATCTATTTCACCAACAAACACATGTTTGTGTGCTAACTGTAAAAAAATCCGTTTAAATTGGTTGAGGTATGGGTGTACTGAAAGAGTTTTGGACCAACCACAGCTATGAAAACCGTAAGTAATTAAAAGTTTTCCTAAATACAAACGCAAAATCTTATTCTTTATAACAAACCAAAAAGTTTTTTATATACTTAATTCCAAAATTTAAAACCAATATATATAGCTCTTTTTTTTTAGGATCTATAAGTTGCCAGTTTTTAGCCCTTCATTCATTTTCATTTCGTAAAATTAATTTCTAATTGAAGGTTATTGATTTCTAAATATAGTTTGTGGATTAAAAAAAAAAAACTGTAACAGATCCACTAACAGGCAGCTGAGCTCCAAAACTAAAAATCCCTGAAAATCTGTTAAAATCAGAGATACATTTCCTCGTTTTTCTTCATGAACTTAATTAAATGACTTAATTTCTACATTTTTAAGTACAGTTTAAAGTTCTGAAAGAGATAATAAACTTTGTCGGGTTTTTTTCCAGCTATTCCTGCTGAAATGTGGCTGTATTGGTTAGTGTGACGTGACGGTTTCTCAGGCCAGACTGGTTCACTGACAGGATGATGAATCACAGCTAGAGCTTGATGGGAACTCAGAGCCCTCTGTGGATCCAAACCCGATCACCCAACCTTCAGATTTAATACTGATTATAATACCTAGCAGAACATTCTGACATGTAAACTAATTTGATATACTTTTCTGTCTTAACTGGGTCCTGCTGTAACCTCTTGATGTGTGCTGTTTGTCCAGTAATGGCATTATTATAAAATGTGGGTTAATTAGCTGCTCAAGCTAATTAATAAACAATATTGTTTTTGTATGCTGGAAAACTATATATATTTCTTTATTGAAACTGGTTTCATAACTGAAAAACATTTTAAAATTGTATTTTCTTCAAGTATTTACTTAATGAAATGAGTGCAATAAATTACTCCGACAAGTGCTGTCACATGGCTGTTTTATAAATATTGGACTGTTGGGTTTAGCTGAACTTTTTTGTCCTACAGAAATGCAATTACCTTCCTGAGTTATGTTCTAAGATTGAATCTACTCGTTCTTCCACACAAGTTCTCACAGAAAGTATTCAGACATGGTAATAACCCACTGGGGTAATTTAGTGCGTCTCAGAGTCAGCTAGGCAGGGCTTTCTACATGAAGCCGGCTGAGACCAGCTCAGCACAGACTGAAACGGCTCCAAAGATGCACTTCAAGGTAAAAAAAAAAAAAAAAACTAATTTAAAATTCAACAAACTTTCTTCTTTGGGTGTAAGAAATCCAGCACAAAAAATACAGCTTCTTAAATAAAAAAAACGGATCAAAATAAATACTTAAATCATGTAAGCATATTCTGTTAAATGTATAATTTAATTAATATATGATTAATATATAACTAATTAAACATACATCTGTTACAGTTAAGCATTTTAACCCTTAAAAACTTAAAACTGCAGAATGTGACATTTGAAAAAATCTAAATCTATATAAGTATTTTTTTTTCTTATATTGGTGCATTTGCCTTGGATTGAGGAGGTAAAAGATACATTTAGCCAACGGAACAAGACAATTTACATTTAAAATAAGAAAAAAAAATTGCATTGTCTTATTTCAAGTGCATTTTTATCTTAATATTTTATTTTAAGAGTAAAAATACTCATTCCATTGGCAGATCATCTCATTTACCTACTCATACTAATGGTAAATACACTTAATTTAAGACACTTTTGCTCATTTCTAAATTGTTTTTGCAGCATAATTAGGATGGCTGTGTACTCTGCAGGTTTACAGCATGTCTACTTTGTGCTGCTTGGATAAATCCCTCTGTAGCTTCATCTTTTGTCACATGTAAACATAAAAAGCTTGATTACCAAAAAAGTCAGACTCACATTGATTATTTTTGAGAAATTGTTTAATGTTATGTTGAAACATTTTCAGTACCACATTTATAAACACAGTGGAATCACTTATTTTAGACAGGGGCCATTATTCATGTTATGGAAAGATCCTCTTGATACAGGAGAAAAGTCAGCTTTTTTCTAAAAAAAAAAAGTGCATTTGCTCTCGGATTGAGGAGGTAAAAGAGCATTTTTTTGTCAATAGAGCAAGACAATTAACATTTAGAAAAGGAAAACACAATTGCATTGTGTTATTTCCAGCAGTATTTTTTATCTAAAATATCTAAAGTAAAATAATTCCAGGGCATTAGATTTTCCCACTCAAATTGAGGTAAATACACTTAATTTGAGGTGTACCTTCCGGTGGTTTATTTCTTAGATTGTTTTTCCAGTGTGGCTCCATAGAACTGGTCCTGGTCCCTTTCATGGCCTCTGTTCTTATGATAGGATGCACTGGGACAGAAATGTAACTGATTGAACTTGAACCACTTTTATTTGTTACCTTTAATGTTTTTAGGTTACAGTCTTTTTTTTATTTAAAAGGTAAGTTAAGTTAAAGAAATAATCATTTTTTCATAGTATCCACAGAATGTCTGCAGTAATGCAGAAAACACACAGACACACGCAGATATATATATATTTAAAAAATAAACATATTTTAGACTTTAACCAGTCGTAAATATATAAATAGTTACATCAACATACAGGACGCTGTACTAATAGGAGTAGTAGGCAGTCAGGTGAGCTCAGGCGTTGCCAGATCCTTGTAGATTCCAAAAAAGAAGGTTTTGGTTTCGATGTGATAAAATGTGTAAATCTAAAGGCTGAGCTCACACTGCAAAAACGATCTAGAAATAAGTAAAAAAGAATAAAAATGCTTAAATTAAGTGATTTAAAATTTCTATTTTTTTTTTTTTTAAATGCACGCCTTATCAGTGCATTTTCTTTTTTAATCCACTGGACTTTGTTCTTTTTTTTAATAACATGCCTGTCTTTGAAGCTTTAGCAGATTTTCAAAAAATATTTGAGTTTTTCTGCCTTTGAGTTTTTATGTGAGTTTTTTCATGTTTTCTCCTTTTTTTTGTTTTGTCGTTTCCTGTTCTACTTAGATTGCAGCGTCCATATAATCTGAAATACTCCCTGAATTATAATAAAGCTACTTATATGCATTAATCAAGCAGAACACTAAGGCGGTAGCAAAATCTGTTGGGCTCTTTTTGGCATCAAGACAATTATTCTTATTGCCACACTTCCAGACAGGACAATATAAAAAAAAAATCTTAAAATAAGATAATTAGATTAATATTCACTTGAAATAAGACAATGCAATAGTCTTTTCTCATTTTAAATTTAAATTGTCTTACTCCATTGGCAACGTGTCTCACTTACCTCCTCAATTCAAGAAAGAATGCACACATTTTAGGAAAAAATTAATTTATTGAGATTTCATTTTTTTTGCAATGCAGTTTTATTAGTATTAATTCTGTGGTACTGAAACAGCGAAGAACAGAAAACATGGGAGAAGTTTCGATGAGTTCCACCAGAACGGGTTCTGAGTCGTGTGCAAAAGCAAAGGAGCTGGGATCTGAATATAAAACAATGACTGAATGCAGAATTCACAGGATTTTAGGAATCACAAGCGTGAGCCGAACAAAAGGGACATTTAGAGCTGGGTGCAGGTTTTCAGTGGAAAGACCTGATCCTGTAACTGCCCCCCTCCTCACAGGAAGCCAACCTGAATAATGAAAATGGCTGCTGAGACAGACAACCGTTGAACAAGATATGTTTGTTTGCTTGAAGGATTCAACAATGAAAATTTGCTCATCAGCTGAGATAAACACTATTAGCCGCCTCTGATAGCGACCGCAGCTGTACACAGAGCCTCAATCACGGCTTTGATGTCGCCTACATATAGGAGTAAACATTTAGACTCCAATTAAAACCATATTTCATTTCTCACACAAGCTGTTTCTGTTCTCAGCACGCAACGGTCTGAATCCCCCCCTATCTGGAATGACAGCTAGACACTGAGCAGTTGAGAGATGGATCAAATATTTACTCTCACTATTGTTCCTCCTGGTGGCCTCTCCTCTTTCACAAGCTGATGCATTCATTAGATGTAAACAGGTTCACATGACGAATCATTAACAAATGCAATTTGGCAGTTTTTTAATGGTAATTTCCTCTTTGTTTGTCCTTTTGGGTTAATGAAGCTTAGACCACTGTCAGCCTGTGATGGAGAGATAAACGGTCAGAGCGGATACAGACACGCAGCCGATCACCACAGGCCAATACAGCAGCAGAACAAATATTATCACAATTCTTGTTGGGATTTGAAAATTCTGGTTCTTTCAGCTCCTGCAAAACGGAAGA
This sequence comes from Cyprinodon brontotheroides, assembly GCA_018398635.1. Lineage (NCBI taxonomy): Eukaryota > Metazoa > Chordata > Actinopteri > Cyprinodontiformes > Cyprinodontidae > Cyprinodon > Cyprinodon brontotheroides. The sequence goes on along the minus strand of JAGKQL010000015.1, from coordinate 23,562,420 downwards.
AGCAATAATTAGAAGGTTAGAGCTAACCAGCCTGCTGAAATTTTAAAATCTGATAAGCTGTGCATGCATGTGCAGGCACTCCTCTACCGTCTCTATGGCAACGCAAACAAGCAAAGATAAAAAATTACAACCCCAAACAACTGCAGCCACATTTTTCTATAGTCATACACAGTTATTATAGTCACCTTTCTACCCGGAGGGAGAAGTTTTATTGTTAGAAATAAAAACCTGAAAGGAGTGAAAAGACACCAGTCATTAGCACCTAATAATTTAACCCAAACAAAGATTTTGAAAGGCTAACATTTGCTTTATTGGGCTTTTATAGCAAAATGTCGTGCAGTACTTATTGACTTCTGTGTGACCTTTAAAAGGAAATGAATGGTTTGAGATATACGTAGTGTTATTACAGAGTAAGAAACTATTCAGTCTATGTAGTTAGAATTTTTTTTTGCATATGTGCTGAGTATACAGAGGCCTTTTTTTTCTATAAAAACATAATTTGTATTAATCTGTAACATGGATTAGCTGTTATTCCAAACACATTCATATTAAAATAAAGAGAAAATCCTTTTATTGTCCCACAGTGGGGAAATTGTTGTGTTACAGCAGCATTACAGCAAAAGTGGTCACAGAAATATGGATCTGTTGTTATGCTAGAAGATCAAACCTTGAGACTAAAAACTTAAAACAAGAAAAAATGTCTTATTAATCAATGGTTTTAGTATGTACATGCGTGATATAACTTCATCTTAATATCTATGAAAAAATAACTTAAGTAAAACGATCTTAATAAGAAAGAGTCTTAATAAGTGAAAACATCTGATATCTGAACTTCTAAGAACAATATTCTTAGTTCAAGTCAGTTTCACTTGATTAGGATATTCATTTGTGTAGTGTAAAAGAGTATAAAAAATAAGAAAATTGGCAGAGCTAAGAAAAAACAAACAAAATAAAGTGTTTTTACAAATATAATTACTGTGCAGTCACCTGAAGAATATATATACAGTATATATATAAATGATTGGCTTTATGGTGCAATAACATGCGCCTGTCTTGGAAGCTTTAGCAGGGTTTCAAAGAATATTTTAGTCAAATTTCTCTAGGACATCTAAACAAACAGTGATGCGTTTTTTTAATCCATTTTTCTTGTCATTAACTTTAAACAAAAATTTTGTAGAACATTTTCTTTAAATAGCTATATCCTACAGAGCTAAATCAATGTATTTTAGGTTTGTTTTCATTGTCTCTAAACTATGAAACACAGATAAATGGCGACAGATTTTCTTTGGAAAATATTTAACAATAGTAAGATGTATTTTATCAAAGGGTCTTGGGAAATCTATGGCTTTAATTTGGCTCTGGTTTTTTTTCTCCCCCTTTTTTTCTCATCAATTAAATTCAGAATAAAATTGATTGAATCAGATCAAATCATATTGAACTTAATGAATCTGACACCAAATTGCAACACATGTAATATTAAAGCACTTTTAACAAAAACAATCCGGCAGTCTGATTGATTCAAAGTTTTCTCTAAAACTTTCTATCCGTCCACAAAAAGTATTCACAGATGCTGCTGATGAATGTAGCAGCAATAAACAGCTTTCTTTTGTTCATTCGCTTCAACATGTCAGACTAGTTAAGGACCCAGAGGGAATGCTCAAGTTTTAATATAATTTAGTGTTAATGGCCCTTTGGAGATGTTGTAGCCTGAAATCCCCCATAATAATAATATGATAATAATAATAAGACATTAGGCTTCTTCTTGGTGAGAAACATTTTTGAACAGAAATATGTTAGTTTTATCAGGCTTATGCAGACGCAAAGTATATCATTAGATATATAAATATAAATTTCCCTTGAAATAAAAAAGCATAACTTTAAACAATTATTTAAAACATTTATTTGTGTGTTTTAATATATAATTGAAATACAAAATATGCAGAAGATTTAATAAATAAATTCCCTTTAAATTATTGCAGACACATTTAAAAAGTTGAATCAAATCAATAAATGTTATTTTATAAAATCATTTATCAGAAACATTGATATAATATAATATCCATTTTGTTTTATATGTGTAAATTAATAATGTAAAGATTTTTTTTGGCATTTTATGGCATCACAGGTTTGTTGCATTGTTATTAGAATTACACTGCTTCTTAATTTCCCTTTATATTTTTCAAAACTGTTTCTATTAACCATTTAATCACCGATGTAGTGCTTTATAAAAGTATTGCTTCTAATTTTTGCAAACACTTTTGTGAGAATATTTTATTTGGATTTTATGCACTAAAAAAACTGACTAACAGATTTATAAAGTGGATTCTATAAATGATTCATTTGATGATTAATTATTAATTAGTTCTAGATTTTTTATTTAAAACTCTGAAAATTGACACCATGTCCTCCATGTCCACAGTTAAGCATGGTGATGGCAGCGTCATACTATGGGGCACATAAGAGACAAGATGTAGTATTTAGTATGTAGTATTTAGACAGCAACTCTAAATAACCATCCAGAGCTACAGTTGAATAAAAAATGGCCCTGCTTTAATTACAAATAAGTTATGATTTTAATCTACCTGAGAAATATGTTAGATTTGTCTGGCTTGTGGAAGGGCAAATTATCATTAGATATATAAATGTAAAGCCATCCCTTGAAATAAAAAAAGCGCCGGTTTAAATAACTTCATTTAACCACATTTTACTTGTTTGTTTCAATACATAATTGGCAAAGTCCCAGAACTGAAATGATCAAAGATCATAAATGATAAATAATAACATTTTTGGCCTCAATACCTTGATACCTGGCTGTGCAGTATGACGCGGCGATACCATCTGTTTGAAATTGATGTGTGTGTATGATAGATAAGAACTGCAGAACTGCATACTACGCCGGATGTAAAATAATTGCCTCATCATAGTTTGTCAAGTTGCTGACTACCTTTGTGAAGCAGGTAAGAGACTAATACAAAGTGAATCCTGTAGAACTTTTCATTGCCTACCTGGAATGGGTGACAATAGTTGAATAAACTTTTGGCTCTCAAAAATAGTATCGGGTGCACTATTTGTTGGTGCTCGCCAATACCAATTCCACTTTCTTTAGTGCTGGATCGAGCTTTCCCGCTTCCCCATACTGGTATCAGTATTGGTTCAACGCTACTGGTTACTCTTTAAATACATGTGATGGAGATATGTTCATGCGAAAATAGTTCCCTTTTTTTAGCAATAGAAACTATTTGACACCCACTTTTAAAAGAAAATTGCAGTTTTTTCTTTTTTTTTTAACATTGTCCTGTCTGGCATTGTGGCAATAAGAATAATTGTCTTGATGCGAAAATGTATGCATATAAATTGCTTTATTAAAATTCATGCAGGGAGTATTACAGATTATAAGGACACTGCTATGTAATTAGAACAGGAAAGGAAAAACAGGAAAAAGGAGAAAAAAATGAAATAAAGATGAGCTAAAAGGGAGACGATAAAAATTCTTCATTCTGCTTCATCACCTGCAAAGTGATGTAAAAAAGAACAGCGCAACCAACGGATATAGTAGATTAGAAACAATAAAGTAGCACCTTGATACCATTGCTTATGTATAACTGTTATTATTTAATCTGACATGTATACTGTAGTAGCTGAAAAAATGATAAATCTAAGAAAAAACACTATGTTCCTTAATAGGTTATTACTCCATTCTCCATTAACAGACTGAGTAAAAACCGCCTGAGCAGCCTAATAAATCTATGTGCTCTAATCTTCCCTTCACTCAGAGAAAGAGACAAACGCAGCCAAAGGGTGTTTTAGTTTGTCTTGAAATCCCAGAGCATTGATGAGGACCTGAGATGTAGCGCTCCCCGGGGAACAAAGACATTTTATTGGAGACCGTCCCTGCAGGGAGTTTGAGCTCTTTAGAGAGGTCGAGCTGCCAGAGCTGTCCCTGATGCTCCCTGTTGTGCTGGGATTACAGGGTGAAGGTCTATCTGCCCTGCTGCAGAGAGCCGCTGAGGTCAAGCAGGTCTGGGCTGATGATCCTTGCCCCCTGCAGCATTCCTCTTTAACCTTGTTTGGAAAAAACTACATCTGATAGATGAGTATGATCTCAAGAAATGATCCTTTTGGGTCACAACTAAAGGACAACTGACAGCCTTCTTTTATTATTATTACAATTTGGGCTATTAAGTTGCATATATAAATGTTCTCAAAGGTATAGAGGGCGATCTTTTATTTCTGGGTGGATCATCTAAATAAGTGGTCCTCTTAATTGTCAGTCATTCTGGTGATATGGTTACGTAAGGCTGTCCTACGTACTCGTCCCATTAGCCATCTTTTTCTGCAAATGCGCATTTTTTGCCGTATATCTGTGGTGAGCTACAGTTTCAGACAGTCATTGAAGCTTCTCGTAAGAGAAGAAGTGTCTACGAAGAAAAGAAAGGCCTCAGAAGAGGCAGAGATATCCCAGAATGCTTTGTGCAGAGAGCTCACCTCGCAAAGCATTATGGGATTTGCTTTCACAGCAGCCCACTGTCACCATAGGCTGCCACTGCCCGACAGCGGCAACTTATAACAAAGATGGCGCAGGCACCGTGCGGTGGAGGAGGAGTTATGTGACCACGAGCAAAAAGCTCCAATCAGCTGTACGAAAGTCCACTATATAGGCCCCGCTCCATATACAGATTGAGGGATTTATGAGTTAGGGCAGACGTTTGGGAAGAGTAAACTTGTAAGAGTTATGAGAACTTTTAAAACAGAAGGGGGAACGAGGAAAAATGGGCTTGTGCACGCATATGCGTATAAAAGGTGTTCCCTATCAGGAGGGGGTACAGGGTTGTGCATGTGCATTTTTTTTTTTTTAAGTGGAGAGAGCGGGGCCAGTAAAAAAATTGTGAAAATCCTCCTCTATGCTTTTAAGTGCTTTCTAAAACTGTCAGAGTGGCTCCCTCCACATAAGGATTGTACTGCATTCAAATCTTTAATCTGTATTAGCATTGGGTCCAAAGGTACCGTTACATTACACACAAAAGTAGCTCTGCCACCATCTTTACATTTATTCAGCTGTGAGGTGGAGTTTTAAAGGTTAATTTGCTTCCTTTCTATGAATTTTCCGGTTAATAAGCATTCATTTAGCTTATATAGTGTTTGTTTACCTGAGAAAATCGCGCCCAGCCCTCATCCCCGAAGCACATCCGCAGGACACCGCCTCCATTTTCGACAAATTTTTCAAATATTAGATGCACTGGAAAAAAATGGAAATCTAAATGAGTCATTTTTGCTTAAATTAAAGTGCATTTTTTCTTGAATTGAGGAGGCAAGTTTTACATTTAGAATAAGAAAAAAAACATTTGAATTGTCTTATTTCAAGTGAATATTATCTAATTATCTTATTTTAGGAGTAGAAATACTCACTCCATTGGCAAATCATCTTATTTAACTTCTAAAATTAAGGGTAAATGCCCAGAAACAGGGGACAGATTTCTTTAACATCTTTAAAATCTGTATGATTTTATTACCGTATTTCAAAGTCATATCTGCTAGTAGGAACCTTTGGGTTTCTATTGCTGATATTTAACTACACTTTGATCTTTAATGCTTTTATTTGGACTAACAACAGTAGATTAGTGTTTGGTGTGAATTAGTAGATCGTTTTCAATAAGTAAAAATAATGAAGATAAACAGGGGAAAAGAAAAAAACAACATCTTTAGACTGATGCTTCACATAATGAGCCCGGTTCGCATGGAAAAACCTAGAAGGGACATAGAGGTACATATATGTCAACATCCCTGGAATAACTTTCATCATGACAAAGAAAACATATGGGTTCCTTATGGGGTAACCATGAAGTACTATTGGGAAAGCTGTAAGCTGCTTAGGGGTACTTCAAGGGTACTTCATACTAACGAGGTACATCAGTCACTGTAGATCCCCTTCATGTATCAAGTGCTTCTATAAGAGGCTGAATCATTGTTGTCTTTCTCATTAATGTCATCAGTCCAAATCTGGGAGCAGTTCCAGTAAATATGTTCATCTCAAACACTGGGTGTTCATTTATCATCTTGTATTCCAGTTTTCTTCCTAATTGGCTCATTTGTTCTCAAACATGTTCCGCTTTTCCATCTGTTATGTCACTTATTAGCGGAGCTCTGGGGGATGTGAGCCCAGAACACCCACAGCTGTTTGTTTGGGAGGATTTCTTTAGCCTGGCATGATCAGACAATGGGGTCAAATGCCTTCCCTCTGTGAAGAACTGGAACCCTGAGCATCTGAAATAGAACTAAATCCAGCAGGTGTTTACTGATGCTGGAGCAAAAGAAATGTTAAAGCTCCCCTTTCTTTTAAATATTACCTAAAACTGCATGTCAGAAAGTATCGGATCGTATTATGATCCACTCTGTTAAGGATTTTTTGCCACGGCTCTGCTCTACTGACAATAACAGATTTTTAAATTTGATCCTGATTTATTTTTTCTTCTTTTGTCTGACAAGGGAATAAGAAAAGTAGGATAAGGAGCTGGCAATAGGAAAACTTTCATAAACTTTAACAATTAACCTTAATGAAAAAATGTCTCAGATACCCAGGGTGTGGGTTTAACATTAGGTCAAACTAGGCAGTTGCCTAAAGCCCCATGTACCTGAAGTGCCCATAAAACTCCTCAGACACGTATGGTTAATAAAGTTAAAACTTTTTTGCACACAATTATGTTCTTGATTAAAAAGCTTTGGTTAGAATTCTATGAGAAAGCGTTTCTTGGTTGTCCACCACATTTACTGCATTTGTACAAAAAAGATCCATGAAGACAGCAGTAAAAAATGTGAAAACAAACACAGCGAAAGGATAAAAAGGATGAGAAAGAAGAGAAAATGAAAAACTACCCTAGCAGTGCTGGTAAGAAAAAAGGAAGAAAGCTGAAGCTCCTTCTTTACTACAGCAGCGTCTAGGTGCAGCTGTCGCTATCAGCTCATTTCAACAACCAGATATACATCAGAGTTTCCATAAATAATGAAATTATGGGACTAAAATTACTTGTTTTTATCCTTAACTCACTAAGGAATGCTAATTCACATCTTTTAAAAATGTTTTATGACTTTTCTGAGACAATTTTGATGCTTTTTACATTTTCTCAGCTTGCCTGACGTCATCATCGGACATGCTCAGAGTAGTTAATTAAAATATGATTAAAACATGTTTATCTGAATTTTAGTTGTTTCCTTCTTTAATTTACTAATTATATACCATAATATTAGCATGAAAGGAAAACATGAAACTCAAAAAGAGTTTAAATCCAAAGCAGAAAATGTTAGCTCCCTGTAGTAAAGTAGGATACCATTTCCAGTACTGATCGGTCAGAGACGACGGATAAAGGATTTTAAGGCATTTATTTTATCAGGAAATACATTATGAGCCTTTAACAGATTATATTTATTATACATACTTTTTTGGGGAGGGAAAAAAATAATATAAGTATTTTTTACAAAATCAAATCGAGGGTGACCTGGATGAATATTAAGTTACGCATGCGCAAATATATGGTACAGATCGTGCTAACATCTGCTAGCTGTAGCTAGCATCGGAAACAATAACATTAACACAATGACGCAGTCGTGTGGATATTAATTCAATTCAATTCAAAAATACGTTATAAATCCCAAAGGGAAATTAAATGTTGCTGTAACTAAAATTAACTGTGAGTGAGTATCAAATCTGTCAAACGGGAGATTTTTCATCCTATACTAACAAGTATTTCTTTAATTCACTAATGACAGAAAAGCCTATAGGCCATTGGGAATTAAGTTGGAAATTTACTACAGAGGGTTTTGTTGTTTTGTGTGCTCAATTTCCATTTCAAGATTTTGGGTTCTTTTTTGGTGGTCTGTGACAGTGAATAAAAATGTTCCTTACTGCAAGATTTGCTTAGGCCAAAACTAGCAAAATAAGAGAGAAAAAAACTGACTAAGACTACGTTCACTCTGCAGGCCTTGATGCTCAATTCCGATTTGTTTTGCTTTGCTGTTCACATTTCCAAATATATGACTTGTATGTGATCTGCAGTGAACTGCAGTCATACAACCCGTGTCCTGCATGTGCAGCAGAGGAGGCGATGACGTCACAGGCCAGTGTGCTCTGTGTTCACGGAAGAAAACATGGATGGTAGTGACACAGCACATCTGGCTCAGCACCTCAGCATTCTAATGCGTCATGGTTGTTGTTTTTCTTGCCGCTTCTTCATAGCAAGACGCAGAATAGTGACCTTTGTCGGATATTAATGGCGTTCAGCTCAGATGAGTGCGACCTGGCTGTTTAGACACAGGTTGCATTTGAAGAGATCAGATTTGTATTGGATTCAGGACCACATCGCCAAGTGGGCGGGGTTGCAATGGGAAAAAATGGATCTGCCATGAAAAGATCAGATCCAGGTCGCATATGGGCCAAAAATTCATATTCGGGTTACTTCAGGCTGCTGTGTGAACATAGCCTAAAATGGACAGAAAAAAACATGGAGGAAGACAAAAAAGGGAAAGAAAAGGGGAAGAAGAAGAAAAAAATACAATGACTGTGTCTGAATATCTGCCCTAATCACTATATTTATACAGTGGTTACGCCATTTTAGAGGAGTGTCCGAACGTCTAGTGGATAAAAAAGGTAGTGGACTCAACATTACCCACAATGCATCTTGAAAATATATCCCAGAATGCTTTGCGAGAGCTCTCCTTGCAAAGCATCATGGGATTTGTTGTGGCAGCAATAAAGAAAGATGGTGGATTTACGTGGTCGACGGTAGGAAAAAGTAGTGAACATCTGTCTGAAGTGTCAGTTAACTAAGTTCTCTATGAAGTCCACTATATAGTCCCCGCTCTATGCAGTGATGGAGGGATTTATGGGTTAGTGAGGACGATCGGATGCAGCCAAGAATAAAAGAGAGAGAAAGACAAATATTGAGGAGAAAAAGAAGAAGAAAGTAAACGGGGAAGGAAAAGGTAAAACAATGAATACATATTTACTTTCTGTATGAAACTCACCTCTTGTTTGTATTTTGTCTTCTCATTTCGCTTTTGGCTCCAGATTAGATCCACCACTGCAGATCTCATCCAAACTGCATAAAAATAAAATCATAAAATTCAGTCATTAAAGAGAAACATTGGTTTTCATCAATGCCAGCTACGGTCCGGCCGCTGCTCGGCTGGGACCGTCCACCCTGCTCCCTTTCAATCCAAAGCTTCCCTGGAGCTGCTCTGACTTGATCATCTCGCCGTGTTGTGTGCATGCTCGCATCCAGAGACTCTGTGGGGGAGCATTAATGATCAGTCTGGGTTCAGCTGTGCACAAACACAAGCATTCAGTGTTTTCAGGCGACTTTACAGGTCTTAGTTGTACTCTCCAAATGAGAGGCTGTAAATCACATCACAGGACAACACTTGAGCCGTCCATGATACAGGAGTCTGTCAGAGCAAATAAGGCTTTGGAGGAGCTCCAGTCTGACTGGCATCCTCTGCCAGTGAACATTTGTGTAATTATGGTCTGTCTGTGTTTTTTTTTTCTCTGTTTATTTTTCAGAGCCATACTACATTATAATTTTGTGTTGTTATTGCCATGTTGCCACACTGTTGATGGAGATTTTCTTTTTGGCTGTAAATTGAAAAGCTGGCTGCATCCCAAGTGGAGATCAAACACTGTAAACATCTTTCAAGTTTTTAATTTAGTCATAAATCTGTGTGAGAAAATAGAGATGCTTAAGAACAGCATTTTTATCATCTTCTTTTATATATAATTAAAAAAGTTCTGCATTTTATTGATTTGCAGCCGTCTAAAACATAACAACAAAGACTAAATAAATAACTGAAATATATATATAACCAACATGTAAAAAAATAAAAGCCACATAGAAGAAGTAGCTCATTTTTTTTAATGTCCTTTGCAGTTTATATTTATACTTAATTTTTTTATAAATATTAATTATATTTACCTCCTTTGATTTATTTTATATGAATAAATTCAAACCCACCTGAAAGTCGTAACCAGGAAATGCTGCTTGAAAGCTAATCTATCTGCGGGTGGGTATAAACCTTTTCTATATACTGTACATTTAACATGCATGCACTCAGACAGAAACACATAAACATTTGACTTTAATTTAGGAAAAATAATTTAGGCTCCTCATGTCCCACCACAATCTGAAGCAGAGTTGATTTTTGGATCATTCCGCTGAACAATAAACCTCATTTCCACACTCAGACTAAACACAGAGCCCGTTTTGACATGAGTTAATTTCCCAGCAACGAATAGTGATTTAGACTTACATATTGGGGCCGTAATGACAGATTAGGAACAACAGGACTCCTAACAATGTTCAGGCTGTGAAGCACTAATCAAAATATTGATCCTGGATAAGAAGGAAAAATAACTCACTACATTGTAATATAATCAAAATCTGAAAATGTAAAGAATTACGTTGAAAGAATTCTATCTTGGGCCAAAATATGATTTGACCCAAAAAGTAAAACCTGAGATGCTTAAAGGAACATAGTCACGTTATATGCGTAAACCAATAAGACCAAAATTCAGTAGATTATAATAAAATAATGCTAAATACTCCAAGCTCCTAAACTTGAAGCGCTTAGTTCATCCTTCTGAACCCAAATGACATGCGTCGTGAGCTGACATAAACATAAAAAGGTTTGGAGCAGTGATATAATCCCGGTCATATGATTATGTTATGTACACTGAAAGGCTATAGATAGCATTGTGTGACATCATACATTCAGGATTTCACACCTGACGACCACGTGCCGCCATTACAGGAGGGGTAGTAAAAAGTCGCTCCCGCTGCATATAGATAGGTCTGCTGTAAGAATTCATCATGATGCCTGGTTGGTAGATAAATAATCTTAATATAAATATTACTCTCAGGATGTCACCGCAATGCTATTTATATTTACCAACAAACAGAGCAAAAAAATACTATTGCAGCAATTTGTCATAAAACCATTGTATGCAACCAGAGTTACTGGCTTATGGATAAGAAAAAGTCAAATAACATGACTATGTACTTTAATACAATCATTGCAACATGTCTGGTTACAAATTAACGGTCAGATTTTTATTTTATTGTGTGATATTGTACTGCTGAATGTTATAGGTGTGCATGTATCATATACCACCTATGCCCCATTTACATGACCTTTTTGCTACGGTTCAGTTCTGGCTCAGTTCTCAGATAACAAAGAATGCATGAGGAGACTCCTTCATCTCCTTAAGGGCTGGTTATTTTTTATTTATGCCCAATATTGAAGTGTGGTCTGGCAGACTGACGATAACTTAAAGATAAATTAGAAATTATGAGGACAAATTTGTAATTAAGTATTTATTATGTTGGGTTAAATTAAACAGTTCAGAAAAATATTAATAATTCATTTAATTTTTTTCTTTTCTGAGGGTGAGACTTGTTTCCTGTTTCCTTGTTTAACTCCTTATCAGTTGGTGGCGGTTATGCACTTTAATTGCACTTTAACATAAAATCTTAGAAGAGGACGAAGGAGAAGAAGAGGGATAATCAGGAACTAGCTGTGGGTCTAGATATGGCCGAGGCGGTGAAAAAGTTGGGGCAAGTTTGTGCCACAATGGAGGGACATGAGGGTGAAAAAGTGGGGAAATTCATAAAAATGCTAGATTCCCTACCGTGCCACACGATTTGTAGTATCCAGTCTCAACTCCTGTCATTGTTTCCTGCATCTATAAGCCCTGATTAGACTATCGTTTGTCACATCCACTCCCCAAAAGTGTGAAATTATTTTTTTAACTATTTGACTCAAATCTGCATTGAATTAGATGCATTTGCGAGTGAAATGAACACATGGAAAACAAATTGTTATCCAGCAAATCACTTTAATACTGAATAACAAACTTCCCTGTCCTGCTTTACTTCAAACTGTAAAAATGAATATAAAACAATAAATAAATATTGTACATGTTTTGATGCAACAACTTGTGCAAACTTATAAACATATTTGTCAAAGGTGCACAGCCCCCCAAAGCAGCGTCAGCATTTAAATTACTCCGCTCGTCGCTCTGTTGTCTCAGGCTATCTATCCGTGAGCAACACTTGGCTCAACCAATAGGATGAGGGTATACTGGATCATTACATACATGTTGTAAGCTCATTGGTCACAACGCAGAACAGGGAACAAGTTTACCGTAAGTTTTCTAACGTGCCCTTGTTCTTCATTTTCCATTAGCTTCTTACTGACTATTTTTTTACTCTCACAGTAATACGGGACAAAGTGCCTTCCTTTTCCACTAAATACGGGACAGATACTTCTAAATATTTCTAAATACGGAACAATTCCGTTTTCCAAGGGACGGGTGGCAACCCTAGTCCGAACTCGGCACGGAACAGTTTCAATTTCTGAGTCCTCCTCTTAGCAGACTGTTTTTTCTTACCAATTCATTGACCTCACATTAGTTAATAACAGGATTATTTTTTGTTGTGGCCCGAAGATTTGTGTTTTTTCCTGCTACCCTCTCATTTTTATACGCTGATCACATATAGATGAACCGAGGAACCCTATGCTGGACACACTGTGCTTGTCAATGCTAACGACCTCTGACCTCTGCTGGACTTTGGTTTTGGGTCAAAGTTTGGACACACGCTGCCAAGACCTGAATGGCACTGAGTCTCGACCTCTCTGCTGATTCAGGGTCAGGGAGTATTGGGCCTTCTGACTTTTCTCTCTGCCCTCTGGAGCAACCCGTGCCTTCCTCTGCAGTGTGATTGGGTTAGAGGTAACATTAACCCAGAGACAGATGAACGGAGCGCCTGCAAAGCAACCATCCCCGCTCTTTGCTACTTTGTTACCAGTGACTTCCAGCCGAGTCGGCCTGTTTAGGCGGAATCTTTCTTTGAAGCCTCAGGGGAGCAGGCTTTAAGTTAGGCTTTATTGTTGGGAAATGTATGGGTCAGGTACCTGCTGTGACCTGTCGTTAGCCTCAAGATAGCCTTATCTGCTTAGAGTCAATCAGACCTCTGAGCTACTGTGGATTACATTTGCAAACCACTTCTGTTTGACTCTGTGCCCCATGCTGCAGTCAAATGTCTCCTGCTGTTAGAAAGCAAAGTTCTCAGAAGCATCTTCACAAAGGATCCCAGCGAAGCAAAGTAGGGGAGCTGCATGGGATTATCAAGTCTCATTAGGATGTTGTTTGTAAGCTCCCAACAAGACATGACTCCCTTTAGTGCCATTCATACCAGCTCTACGGCCCAAACTATAGAGGAAACAGATTAGCTTCAGTACCTGAGGTTCTGTGAAAGTGGATAATTTCCACTGCTGTTTATTGTCGGCTTTGATGATGCAGGGAGAGACTCAAATGTGCAAATATTTTATTGTTCTTGGCGCAGATATACATGAAATCAGAAAACAGATCTGCTCTCTTCCCTCCAAACCAGAACCTCTTTGAAGAAGTTCAACAAATATAAAGACTGCAGGGTCTGGTTAAAATGCTTGAGATGAACAAAGTTGTTATTTTTCAGCAAAGCCCATAAGATCCTTCTAACATTCAAATGAACAAAATGACTTCATCAGAGGAAAATAAAATTTTTTGGAAAGGCCCAGACAAAGTCCAGATCTAGATCTGACAGATAATATGCAGGGTCACCTAAGGCTGAAATTAAATCAAAAGATGCTTCAAAGTTATAAGTTTAAGGTTTCACACACACATACACCTGGGTTAGTGCAGATTCTATCCTTCAGACGGATCTTAATTTGTTTTCGGCTAAAATCTACAAGATCACATTAAAGGTGGGAAACATTTTTTAATGGAGCCCTTTTTCAGAGAGGTGTGCAGCTAGCATATAGGTGTTTCAATTTCTGAGAAACACTTTAAAATTAATAAAATAGATATAGTAAAAACCATAAAGAGAGGAATTGCTTAAAAAAAATAGGAAAAAATAGGGAAATATGAGCTATTGTTAGATGTTTATACAGAATATATTTATATATTTTTTTAAAGTTTAGTCAGTTGGGAATTGATGATTGCTGCTTTGGATGTTATTCCATGCACTGTGTAGGATTTGGCAATTTCTCTCTTCTTACCCAAGAATTGAAATGATTTTCTGTTATTCTGATTCGCTGGGGCAACAGAGGGAGGAGAGATTTCCCAGATTATGTTTTATTCAAGAATCTCTGCATTATAGTTCATACTAGATGTCCTAGAATACCTTTTTATTCATGGAATACTGTAAGAAATCGATCTCGTCCAAGTTTTCTTGGAATTCCAAAGAAGGAAAATTAAAAACAATCCACTGGACTTTGTTTCCTAGTTTGAAGACATTTTCCTTCCCATCCAGGAAACTTTTTCAATTCAAAATATCAGGAATAGTGTTGAGTTTGAGGTTTTATACAGTAGCCCAACAAAGTCTTGTTTTTGTTTTAAAAACATGCAAATTGAAACGGACGGAGGGATTCACCTCTGGAATGGGGGTTGTTTGGCCTCTTTTCTTAGCCTGCAATGCCCCATACCTGTCTAAGAGGCTGAAAGTTGGAATTGTTGGCCTGGCTGAATAGGCGAGGTCATCTGTTCTCCTGTGACTGGGCTGGGGCTGCAATGATAACGGGAAGGAATTACCTCAATTGCTTGACTATGACGTGGATGAGAATCTTCACCAGCATATTTTCTTGGAATATTTAAAAGTGGTATCTTCCAATTTGCAGCCTCTTTCTGCCACAATATGGCTTCTCTCTACAGTGGTTTCATAGGGCAGGTTAGACCCTCCCAAGGTTTAGTATTGCGCTGATATGTCCGTCTCAGGATTAATTATCTTAATGTATTTTTCTTTCTCTTATATCACATTATTTCCCATTTTTGTTTTTCTGGGATGATCAGGCATTCCCAGGTTCTTCCTGGGTTTACCTCCATACCGTAAAGCCTGGCACCATTAATAGTTTTTCAAAGGTTTGATATCAAAATAACCTCAGACTCAAACTACAGATTCACTTCCCACACCAAGAAAGAGTTTTTTTTTCTGAACACATGGCTAAACCCTGGCAGGTGAAAGCAGAAAACCACCCAACCTGAATCTGTTTCTTAGCTTTTCTTATAACTTTTAGCAAAGCATTCTTCAAGCCACTCTCAAAACAGAAGTAATGACCAGTTAAGTCTCCCACCTGAGCTACAAATCTCTGCAGCTCATCCAGAATTGCAATGAGCCTCTTTCCCTTTTGTCTAATTAAACCTGCCCCTTCCCAGTCAGTTTGGATGGAGGAACGGCCGTCCCACAGTTTTTAGAGAATTAATTGATAAAAGGAGATGTTCATTTTGAGAAGTTTTCAACCACAACATACGTTGTAACTTGGAGTGTGAGTTTAAAGGGCATAACCTGAATCAATAAAAAAAATACATCTAAGAATATGTATTTTCAGTTTACTGTGAAATCTTCCTGAACTATTTTGCTTTGGAAAAACTGTAAAAATTGTCCAATGTTGGTCAAATAAAATCATTAGCGTTGCAGTCAGGGGTAGATAAGGGCCATTGTCCCTGTAGAGCTGGTTCTGGCCCCTGTTCTGGTCCCTGTACTGAAAACATAACTTAAAACCTTTTTTTTATTTACTCACTATATTTAATAATAACCCTAATTTTCTGTATTTTATTCTTTGTTATGTTAATTTTTTTTCATCATGTTCTTATTTTACTAACCATAAATGGGCAAAAAATAGTTATTTTCTTCACATCGATATACTAATAATAAAGATTAAAAAAACAAATTGATGCTGTGTTCAGAACTAGTTTTTCTGTTTTATGACAGACAAGGAAAAGTAATCTCTGCATTGTCTAGCAGTTTCTAAATAAATAGAAATAAATTACAGCTGCTCAACCCATTTAATGTGGATTATATGCAGAAGCATAGAGTTTCAATTTAGGCGGCACTGATGTATGAATATGGGTTTGGATTTATTAGCAAGGTTTCATCAAAATCTGGTCCGTCTTCAGTAATTTATTTGAAAAATATGGATGTTGTTCAGGTCATTTTCCTGTTGGTACCTTGTGACCAGTTTAGTCTGACAAATTTAAGAAACATAGGACCCCCCCACCCCCACCTCCATTTTAGTTCCTTTATTTTAGTGTAGAAGCGGCACTAAAATACCCCTTAAAATGCAAAGAAGTTTGAGTATGTTTATAATTCATTCATAATTGGCAATTCTGAGTGAAAAAGCAGTGGGTTAAAAAAAGAGAAGGCGAGACAAAGTTCATCTTATAAGGCCTCCGATACGCAACTCGTCTGCTACCCAGTACGCAGGCAGTGATTGCTCTGTGTGACTTTATTTAGATGACTGCGTTTCGACTCCCCTCCATCCCCTCCTCCACCATCGTAGCTAAAACTTCATCAGAGTTTAATTCCTCCCGGACTCTTACTGCATTCCGCGTCTCACCATGTTGAGCCTGGTGCTGCCAGAGGTTTCTGCCAGAGGGAAGTTTTTCCTCTCCACTGTCGCTTCATGTTTGCTCATCATGGATGGGTTCGCTCAACCTCTGTTTATCCAAGCTGGACTTCCATCTTCCAGGTCCCTGAATGAAGCTCTACTATCAGCTCACACAATCCACTGGATCTCCCCATAAAGCTCAAGCACATCGTCTTGCCAACCAGCAGTCTACAGACTGACCAACTTCATCTATCTCCACCCCTCCACAAGTTTCAGGCCTGGGTGGGAACAGCCTGTTCGTGCATATCAATCAAAATTCAGTGCTGTTTCCTGCCGAGGTCTGAGCGCCAATTACTAAAGTAATAAATTTCTTCTAATTGTCTTTTCTCTCCGTGTGAGTTTTTCAGATTGAAATGAAGTCATATTTGGACGTAATACTTTCAAAAAGTCTTGTTTTAATTAAAGTATTCCCAGAACCTCTCAGCACCGTGTTCTGAACATGTCCATAAATCTGACACAAAGACAAATTAAACAAACGTGTCCAAAAAAGTTAATTAATGTTAAATCTGTTTAAAATTCTGTTTTGTACAATGGCTAAGACAGACAAAGAAAGAAACGGACATTCACATCATATCCAAGAAAATCTAATCTTTCTTTGAGAAGTTTTCAAGAATAAAAGTGACCACATCTCTGTGTTGATTTCTCATCTGCTAACTTCAAAGAGAACACAGAGCAATGTAATAAGCAGCAAAGCTGCTACGTCCGACACATGGCAAACATGGAGTTTTCCTACGACCTTGATTTGGACTTTTCTGTTATTCTCACAGAACTACTTAGTCTCTTGTGTCTTTGTTTGGGCATTAAAAGAGAGAAAAAAATCTGTTAACAATTTACTGCTTGGAAAAAAAGACAACTTGTGACAATAAACCAGAATTCTTCAATCAGCGATGCGTGAAACTGCGGTGCCTGCTCTTTGTAGAAGGAGGGAGAATCAAATATCAAAACACTCGGTGTCCTTGTAGACATTCAGCAGGTCCAAAATCTCCCATTTGGTCTCAATGTTCGGCTCATTCCCATGGAGGCAAGTTAAAATGAACAGGCAGCAGGGAGAAACATCTCGGGCATTTAACATTCTGCTTTGTTTACTTTGCTTTCACATCTCCAATTTTCACAAAAGGCTCACATTGCCATGCAGGCTCCAACAAAGCGGAGCCAAAAAATGAAAACTAATGCTCTACATAGATTTCTTCTTTTGGTCTGTGTGTTTGCTTAGAGAAACTTTGTATGTTTTCCATTTACAATCTGTCCCTTTTTATCCTTGCACTGTTCTAAGAGGTTTAATTTGCAGATAATGCTGGGATGGATTTTTCTGACAAACCTAATAACTGATTAAACACAGCCTGTCAGAGTGATTGGTCTTGGGTTTTTGGCTAATAACTGCCAGAACCGAGAGTGGATGTTTCTCCTCTGCTCATTGGGCTTCAAACAGAAATGAAGTGAATTGTGTTTTGTCCTGATGCCTGAGTTACCGCAGCTTTTCTGAACTGTTTATTTGGATGTTAAGGAATGATGGTCCATGACAGGAAAAAAAACAGCCCAACCAATAGGAATGATGATCATTTTTGGAAATCAAAACAGCTGTTTGATGCTTTTATTTACTCATTACTCCTCTTTAAACATATTTTTCTAGGTTAGGGTAATTTTTTTTCCTAACTGTCCAAGACTTCTGATCACAGATTTATTTTATTCATTATTTTAGTGATATCAATGATACATTTCTTTGTTTCTCTGTAAGATATCAGGTAATAATCTGCACGACTGTTACACACAGTTCAGCATAAAGGGAGTTTTTTGTGTTTTTCTTTTTGTCACATTCATTGTTTTTTAATCAATCGTTTCGTATATATTTTTATAGATTGCATATAGTATAATTTCCTCTGTGGCGACACATTTCTATTGGTCTGCATTAAGGTTAGCAGCCGTATTGCATTGGTCAATTTGAGCATTAAAGGTGGGGGATTTTATTAAATTTGGTGAAGAGAATGTGATCTATGAAATGCAGTTTGAAAATAATGTTATTTAATAAACTTAATCTGAAAAATTAGTGAATTGAAAAAAGAAAATGTTAAATATGAATCTTGAAAAAAATGAAATAAAAAAAAATTTGGAAAAAAAATCCCCAAAACATAAAAAAAGGTCAAAGTTAATCCCAAAACCTTTTTATTTAAGAGTTTTATTCCTGAACTGCATTTTTGTTCTGATATCCATTAGCAAAATATGTTCCTTACTAGAAACAACATTGGAACAAAATGAACTCCTGTGATTTAATTACAGATAGATCGATTTAAGCAATTAGGAGATTGTGAAGGCAGTTTTTTTGTTTCTACATTAGGAAGACCGATGAAAAACTTGTAGGATTTTCCCTACACTTTCAAAACAATGTGCAATTTCTGTTGGTATAGCACAATAAACTCCATTTAAGGCAAGGCAAGGCAAATTTATTTGTATAGCACAATTCAGTACAAAGACAATGCAAAGTGCTTTACATGATTAAAATATAGGAAAAATAAAACAGAATCAAAGCAAGTAGGAAAACAAAATAATAAATAAATAAGAAATGCAGAAACAAAAAAGGACATTAAAACAGTTGGACTAAAAGAAAATAAAAAGCTGAACTAATGATGTTTTCTCAGTTGAACTGTTTAACTAGAACAGTGGAAGGCAATCCTAAACAAATGTGATGATTTAAAGCTGATTTAAAGGAACTCAGGGTTTCCGCACTTTTACAGTTTTCTGGAAGTTGGTTCCACATAAGTGGAGCATTGGAAGTAAATGCTGCTTCTCCATGTTTAGTTCTGGTTCTAGGTACTGTATGCAGAGCAGGCTGGAGCCAGAAGACCTGAGTGGTTTGTCTGGGATGTATTTAGGTGCTAAGCCATTCAGAGATTTATAGACTAACAGAAGTATTTTAAAGTCTATTCTCTGAGATACAGGGGAGCCAGTTTAAGGACTTTAGAACTGGGGTGATGTGCTCTACTTTCTTAGTCTTAGTGAGGACCACGGGCAGCAGCGTTCTGGATCAGCTGCAGCTGTCTGATCCACATTTACAGTAAATATGTGTAATATATAAACTTTATACATTCTCTTGGGAAAAGTTAAGCTCACTGCACTGTCTCTATTTTATTATGTAAACCATAGAATAGAACAGAAAACTTCTAAGACAGAGAACACTACCCTTTGTGGTTAAAATGGATCAAATGTGTGAGTTACCTTCCACAGGCCTTTACCCCAAAGTTATTTCTAACTCTCATGCTTCTATGATAATCCATTGTTTTTCTTTATGGCGTTCCCACTTTCATGAGCTCAGAAACCAAAAACAAGTGCACCGAAATCAGAAAAGTTCCTTAAACAGGATGATGTATGTAAAGGAGTTTTGAGGGATTAGATGGAACCAAACTCGTCTGGATTAAAATGGGGACAAGGATGACATTGTGCAGGTGTTTCTACCACTTTGTTTCCAGTTGGTGTGACCGTAGGTGTGACTAAAGCGTGCAGCTCTACCAGTAAATGCTCCCAGTGTCCTGCTGTGGATAAACTGGGCAGCCTGGCCGGGGTCTAAAATAAAAAGTGAAGCTTTCTCCTCCGACCACAGGTGAAACCACACACCTTTCCACGGGCTGGACAAATGTTTTCACACGGCTGATGCCAACTTGCTGTCTCGCTTATTAAAATCACAACTTATCTCACCAAATGTGACAGCGGGAAAGTTAAGGCATAATAATTCTGTTTATTAAAAAGCAGAGCGGTCGGTCGTCGCTACGGGAGGCCTGAACTGGAGGTCGCAGCTTTAAAATATACTGACCTCATATTTGACTTGTTCTGACCAGAGCAAGCACACAAACTATGACCTGAATTAAGTCAACAAACAGATATCTGGGGCTTATTTGGCCTTTACTGTGCAGAGCATTCAGAGCTGATAGCTTCACTTCTCCAGGGCAACTCTGACCTCGCCGTCATCTCTCCCCTTTTCAAGAAGTGATTGACAGAACGGAGGACGATAAGACAGACACAATCAGGTGGTGATTTGTTTGGGTGAAAAGTAGCCTGAACTCAGATATGTTTTGGCCCCTGGATGCCCTGCAGGGCATTTAGGCTCTTTGAAGTCTCACAGGCCTTCTGTTTGCTTTGCTAGGTGGGAAAAATAAAACCAGAGCAGACTCCGGAGTGGTTTCAGAGCCACACTGAGAGCCTGTTCGGGCTTCAAACTTCATTGCTGCTTTGTTTCTTTTTTAAAGCAGACATTCAAACTTACAGTGTTTTGTTTGAGGGGACCGCTGCCTCGAATTTCTACTAAACATGTAAAACAAGAAGGTCTCTCATCAATTTGCAGACGCCGCCAATAAATTATGCAGCTTCAGGGGTTTAATTGAAGGAGAACCTTTAAAGGTCACATAGACAAATATTTAATTTGAAATTGGAGTGTTGGGGTTCCGAATGAAAATATGTAATGAATTAGTGTTGAGCATGGCAAAATATTTCCCTCAGACTGGTGTGGGCTGATAATGGAGGAATTAACTGAAGGCATTTATTCTGCTTGTTTTTCTGGTTAAAATCTGTCAGCTGGGGGTTTAATTTTAGTATCAGGCATGCAGTTTTTTTAAATAGCCTGATTTACGCAGATGAACAAGAACTACTTTGGTGAAGGAGCCCAAAGCGACTCTCTGCTCAGTCATCACCAGTTAACATTCAGTCCAATTTACAACACGTCATCTCAAGACACTTTACAGAGACAGATCAATCAGATCATCCAGTCATATTAAACATTTCTATCAAAAGAAAACTAGCTGACTATATCCTGTTAGCTAGACATGATTAGCTCCTCCTGAATGAGTATGTAGCTTGCATTGTGTTGTTGACTCTATAGCAGTCCCTCACACAAAGCATGCATGCAGCGACAGTGGAGAGGAAGAGATCCCTTTTAACAGGAAGAAATCTCCAGCAGAACCAGGCTCAATGTGAGCGGCCGTCTGCTGAGGCCGACTGGGGTTCAAGGAGACAGAAACAAAAAATTATATTACTAATTCATAAATAATTACTGTGTTAGGGAGGCCGGGCATGAAATCTGATCCTACCCAAGAGGTAGGTGCAGGTAACTTTTGTGAATGTTGGGTCAGACTGTCAATCTACCTATCATGTTGGCAGGTAGCCAATGAGACAAAACACAAAGCTGAGAAAGGTTGTGTTGTTGACCAATCATGTAGTCTATTGTTTTGTAATGTAAACCCCGCTCTTTTCTTAGACTTTTTTTGTTAACAAAATGTGGCGACATATAACTGAGAGGCCACAGGCTGTAACTAACCAAAAGAAACATAATTACGAAGACAATCAGAAAAAAGATTCCTCCTCTTATGAGGACTCTGAGCCCTTAGTCTTTCTCTGTAAAAGGGTTTTTTATCCTTGACTTTAACATTACAGTGAAATATGGTTTGCATTCTTTTAATTGCATTATTGTTATGATTGCTGTCATTCATCTTAATGTTATTGAATCAATGTATTAGAGTTGTCTTCAAAATGAAAATAAACTTGTGAAAAGTTGTAAAGTACAATTTTGATATTAATGTATTGTAATTTCTGATTTGTTCATACTTCTTTTAGGCATGGTAGCAGTGGCTTTTGGCTGGTAACATTGGCTGATGGGTACAAAAGTTAACTTTAGGTCCTTTAGAGAAGCTAATGGTAAACTAGCTAAATAGTTGGCTTTAGGAAAACAAGTGAAGAGGATGAGCTATGAGTTGGTTTTCATTTCAAAAGCGACAAAAGAGAGCACATAGTCACAGTAAAAGCTGAGTCCATAGCTATGTTTAGTAAACCACAAACAGGCTGAAATTGGAAGGCAACAGGACTTTTGCTCAGTTTTTTTTAGACATTTCCACTCCTATCCAGGAGTCTTTGTAACTTCTGATGGCTCACACCAGAGCCAACACCAGTTGGAGCGCTGATGTATTTAAACAGCATAGAGGTCCATCCCCCTGCACCAATTCCAAGTCAGATGCAAATCCAATAGCCACCATTTGGTGGGTTGTTTGACCCTTCTGTTGTGAATGTGCTTTGTGATTGGTCTTTTGAATCTGTTATGATCTTGGCGCTGATATGTAGCCTGATTACTCATTTCATTCACCTGCCCATCTCTGTCCAGGTCTCATTACCACTGATCTGACCCACCTGCTTGAGCCTCTATTTAACCAGCCTTCAGACCAGTCATCAGTGCCAGATCTTTTGAGCGTGTGGTGAGAGATTTCTAGCGTACCTATTTTTTCCTGATTGTCCGATCCTGACCCTGTCATGATTTAACTAAAGATCAGACCCAAATGCAGAGAAACCATTACAGAGAGACCAGGGAAAGGTTTATTGAGAAGCTTGTGGAGATTTCAGTGTTGCTCTGAACACTGCTCAACCGGAACTGAAAGGTGAGAGGAAGACACTGCGGTTAGTTCAGGTTCAGTGGGAAAATTGATTCTCGATCTTGAAGAAGAGAAAAGGTTTGCAGACTCACGTTTCCAGAAAAGTAGTTGACTCTTAGACTCTAGTAGGTGAGGAATGTGTTTCCGTGTTTGTCTCATACGGTGGAGGACGGACAGGGTTACCTACAAAGCTGTTGCTTGTAGATAAATGGAGAAAGACTGACTGCCACTCAGATTTCCTGTGATACTTGAACTGACTGTTATGCAGATGAATCCCTTCCTCGGTGTGAGGTTCAAATGTTTCCTCAGGGAAAAGTGGATCCAAACCTCCGGTTTGTTTCCTCAGCTTGGTTTGAAGCTCAGTTGATCCTTCCAGAGAGAGAAGGTCCGAGAAATCCAGTTTACAGGATGACTTCCTGCCGAGAGGCAAAGACAAAAAACAATGTTAAGACTGAGGTTGACAAAAACTCAGTTTGACTCAGCAAAACTCAGCTTGGCTAGATTACCCAAAACTGGCAAACACTCTGGCGTCGAGGTAGTGGCAGTCAGCAGCTTAAGAACACTCAGTTGCCGAGGTAACCCCTTGCAGGTGTGTGAGGAGGAGAATCAGAACCAGGCGCCACCTGGTGGAGGAAGGAAGACAAACACACAGAAACACAGACCACACAGACTGGAGTCCTAACAGACCCATTCTGCCTCTGGACCTCTGAGCCTGCCTGTCCCCATTCTGATCTGCTTGCCTGACCCGTCTAAAAGTGAAAAAGGTAGATGTTTCAGTATGTCTTTGTATTATGCCTATAATTATTGGTGGGTGAGTTATGTTTATTGAGATGGTGATTATGAAATTGTTGGTACCCCTAGATCAATGAAAGAAAAAGCCACAATTGTCAAAGAACCAACTAGAATTTGACAAAAGTGCTAACAAACAAGAAATTCTATGAAAATGAAGGTATGAACGTCAGAAATTACTTTTCAACCATGCTTCATTAAAATTATAAAGAGAAATTAACTAATGAAACAGGTCTGGACAAAAATGATGGTACCTCTAGAAAAGACTGAAAATAATTTGACTAAAGGGACGTGTTAAATCAGTGTATGTCTACTAATCATATAACCAGTCAGTAGGCCTATATATATAGCTTCAGGTAGTCACTGTGGTGTTTTTTAAAATGGTGTGTACCACACTCAACATGGAGTCAGCAAAGGAAAGAGTTGTCTCTGGAGAGTAGGAAAAAAAATGATAGAAAAGCATATTAAATGTAAAGGCTGTAAGACCATCTCCAAGCAGCTTGATGTTCCTGTGACTACAGCTACACATGTAAGATCCATGGAACTGTAGCCGACATCCCTGGACGTGGCTGCATGTTGCTTCAAGCTCAAGGAACCTGAGTGTCTCATATTGCAAAGTGGACTGAATGGGAAACAAAGAAGCACATCATTTTTTAAAACAAAATATAAAAACTTTGCCAAACTAAACGTTGACAAACCACAAGCTTCTGGGAGAATATCCTGTGGACAGATGAGACGATGATGGACCTTTGTACATTCAGCTCTTGTTCACAGATGGAAAAATTAAGCAAAATGAAGCAAACATGGAGGAGACTCTGTTATGCTCTGGGCTCCTTTGTTTCATCTGGCACAGGGTGAATGAATCTGTGCAGGGTCCAATGAAATGTGCTGCCCAGACTCAGAAAGCTCTGTCAGCTGTAGGTCATGGATGTTCAACAGGATAATGAGCCAAAACAGACAGATAGAAACAGCCAAGAACAGATGAGAGGAAAACAGTAAATTTTTCTGAGGTGGCAACTAGGAGCTCTGACCTAAATCTGTTGAGCAGGATCTAAAACATGCCGTCTGAAAAAGGCAGTTTGTTGATGAGGAGTGGAGCAGAATTCCTGCTGAGAGAATCAGAGGTCTGACTGACAGGAACAGGAATCATTGATTGCAATGAATGACTCTAAAGGTTGGGCAACAAAATATAAAGTAAGGGAAATATCATATTTGTGCAGGACTGTTTCAATTCAATTCCATTCAGTTTATTTATATAGCGCCAAATTCACAACACATGTTATCTCAGAGGCACTTTACAGGTCAACCAGATCATACAGTCAAATTGATTCAAAGTTTTCTGTCTAAGGAAAAACCAGTTGATTACATCGACTCATTGACTCAAATACAATCCCTCACACTAAGCATGCTTTGTAGCGACAGTGGAGAGGAAAAACTCCCTTTAACAGGAAGAAACCTCCAGCAGAACCAGGCTCAGTGTGAGCGGCCATCTGCCGAGGCCGACTGGGGTGCAAGAGGCCGACTGGGGTTCATGAGTTTATTCTTTTTAAATAATTCTGTTGAAGCTGGGTTTAAAATAAAAGTCTTTCTTTCATTTGTTAATTTTCATTTATTATTTTATTCTATCATTCATTTTTATCATATTTAAGTTTTTTTTTTTCTGTAACCATTGTGGGGTTTTCTCTCATTAAACAAGGGATACCAACAATTTTGTCCATGTGTGTAAAATCTCAATTTTCAATTTTTCTTATGTATGCCGAACACTGTATGTTTGAAACATAAATAACCCAAAATAAGTCTATTTGTACTGTTTTTTCAACAAACAATTTGAAATATCGTTTAAATATTTTCTCTTTACATCATAGTACAGAGGTGAGACGGAGAGAAAATTTAGTTTTAATATAATAACCAGGGAGAGGAATCTGTATGCAATCCTTGATGTGGAACTTGAACAACTGTAGGGACACTAGAACACATTTCATCACCTTCCTTAAAAAGACCACAAGCACTCCTTATTACTTGAGACTCCATCTTTGGTCAAACAAAGGCATGCTTGGTCTATTTCCGTCACTACTGCAGGTCATATACAGGGGACTTCTTCTTTCTCCAGCAGAATGCCAAGACAAATGTGAGGGTATCGCTCTCCATTATTGGAAGGAGAACATCTTCTGAGGGACCGTATTCCAAGGCTGACATTCCAGTGATATATATCTATATATATATATACTTTACAGTTCAATTTCATTTTAAATTCAATTTATTTATATAGAGACAACAGAGCCTACAGAGACAATTGAATCAGATCATCCAATCAGATCAATTATAATTGTTTCTCTCTAAGAACTCAGCTGTTTTCATTGAGTCATTGACTTTGCAGGACTAATCCCCAACCAAGTCGCTGTAGTATTTGCATTCTGTTGTTGACTCTTCGTACAACAATCCCTCACACTGAGCATGCATTCAGTGAAAGTGGAAATGAAAAAAAACAACCTTATAACAGGAATAAAACTTCAGGAGAACCAGGCTCAGCGTGGTAAAACCAGGTGTGCGGTAAGAGAAAGTACCGATGTACAGAGGCCTTAGTCCTTGACGTGAACAACCCGGGTTCATATCCAACCTTTGGTCCTTTGCAGCATGTCTCTCCCCCTCTGTTATACCCCCTTTCCAGTCAGCCTACTGTTGAAAAAACAAAAAAACCAGTGTGGCAAAAGTAAACTGGCTCCATGGGGTAAAGAAAAAGTTAAGCTCTGGGCGAGCTTTAATGTCAAGAAGGATGACAGAGCGCACATACTGTTAATTGCAGTAAAAACTGAGTCCATAGCTATGTCTAGGAGATAAACAGGAATACTAAAAAAAACAGGCCCAACTCTATAATCTATCATAAAAGGTTTTGAAGGCAGAAGCTCAGCTGATATTCCCTCGAAGAAGGACATCATGGCCAAATAAGAATGGACCAGATTAAGTTACTATTACAAGAAAAAGCAGAGAGAGCATAAAGTTAGGGGCTGAACTAACCGATACAGCAGAATTTGAGAATACACAAGGAATAATACAAAAAAAATGTCCAATGTCCTCCAGCAGTCTAAGCCTATAGCAGCATAACTACAATTATCGTGCAGAATAACCTGAACAACTCTCACTATAAGCTTTATTAAAAACAAGAAGAAAGTAAAGAGAAATGTTTTTTAATCAATTTAGAACAGACCAAAAAATGGGCTTGTGTTTTTTTTTTTACCAGTTACAATAACACATATCAAACCAACTGCAGTTGGAGCTGCTTGGATTTAGACAGCAAACAATGTGTTCTTTAAACATTTAAACCGTTTCCAGTACTGTGATTGCTCCTTTTAAAATACCAGCAGAAATCTAATGGTGATCAGAGTTAATAGGCGATCCACACATAGTTGACATTACAGGGAACTGTTTGACTAATAGGCTGAGCCATTTGGTTTTTAACAAGGAGTATTTTTGTATTTCCTCTGAAATTGAGTTCACCCTTTTATTTGAAAAATAGTGCCTTAAAAAAAAAAAGATTTGCATTGAGAAACAATGGACTGAGCAGGTTTCCAGTTCTTCCATTTCCATGTCATCTCTAAAATACCTTTTAAAGTAACACCTGAGGGTTCCTGTGGTTTTTCCAATGTTGACCTTGGTCAGTTTCCTAACCATGTAACCACAGAGGTTAAAATATTGCTATGAAGCATACCAGAGTCAGAGACAGCCAAATATTTTCCAGGGAAGTTAGAAGAAACCAACACCAAATTAAACAGAATATTGGACTTACTTTCAGCCAAAACTTGTCATATTAACTTTATAGGCCAATAATAAGTCAGTTTACTCTGCCCCATGAGACTGAAAGGAACAGGCCGAATTAGTCTCTGGATAATTATGCTATAGTATAGTTTTATTCCCTCGTTTGCAGCTGGCCATCATTTATTTTCCAGTTTCACACTGATGACTAAAAATCCTGATGTTCTCAGTGGCACATGAATGAACCATTTGCTCTAATTGACTTTGTGGTATTTAAACATATTACCAACCTGCAGGCTGACGAGGTCATTGTTTTTCTCACAGTAAAACGCAGAATACAAGCGAGCGCAATGAGAGTAGACAGAGTAGACAGAGATTGGCTCTGAAAATCTGGAACAGGAAAAATCTATAAAATGCACTGCCAGTGGATGACAGTGCAGAAAAGGAATTCAGTGTTTTATAAGCTTTGACACTCAGAGGGTCTTTGTTTGTGAGGAACGGTTACGCTCTGATAATGAATGGCTGAAAACAATTGCCTCTGTTTACAGATCAGAAATCCCTGTGTTATGAAAAGCATGACTCTAAATCCCTGTTATAGTTAAAAAGAAGCAGATTTTCCTCCAGTTTTAAAGTGCATTTCAAAAATCATCAAGCTTTAGGACACCTTTGGGTGCAGTAATCTGCATTTGTTCATACGTGACTAAGTTTGCCCCATAAAATCTGGGCAGTCTCAGGTTCCCAAGTCTGCATGGCCCTTTTCAGTCCTATGTTTCATTGTTTTATGGTCATCCAGTTACAACTTTGGTGGTGTGTTTGGGCTAGCTTTGGGTGATTTCTTCTCTTCACCAATTTGCAACCCTTATTCATTCCTCTGAACATTTTGTAATCAAGTGTCAAACAACAATATATGTCTGCTTTCAGTGATTTTAGTTCTGATTACTGCTTAACTTTGTTGACTTGTGTATTAAAGATAACAAAGCAACATCAGAACAACGTCTAATGAGCAGCGTGTGGTGGGAATCTTTTAAAGAAATCTAATAAGCATTAATTGTCGCTATCAGAGAGCCACTTGAATGCTATACATCAGGGGTAACCAATAAAAAATCAGCGGGGTCCAAATAAAGAAAATAATGAACCAGTAAAGGCCCAGAGACATTTTTAATTGCAATCTGTTACTTTGCCTTTTAAAAAAAAATTAAATTTTTCCATTTTAAAAACTAAAGTGAAACAGAGAACAACAACAGCCGACTCAGTTTGGTATATAGACAACCTTCCTGATTCACATATTTTTATTAAACACCTGAACTGACTTTTTTTTTTTTTTATATGGGCTTTAGGCTGTCCTGCAAGGCTTTAAACCTGGGTTTAATGGAGACAAAAGCCATTCTAAAGCACATATCAAGGTCCTCATTCTGAGCCTGGATCCATATTTATTTTTGATTATGGTCATGGTGGAGAATCCTGCTTCCACACTTTCTCTGCTCTCATTTTCTCATTGTCTTCTCCTTCTTTCCCATCACCCAGCTTGCCACAGGTTAATTTGTATGACAGCCTGGTCCCGGATGCTCCGGAGGGTTTTACCATATTAACTGGAGAAGTGGCGCAAGTGAAATTACAAACTGCCGTTGGACAACATGCAGTAATTTATTCATGTTTTAAATCAGGTTTGGTCTGGTTTAGCCAGACGGTTTGTCCGAATCCGGACAGCGGTCCGCTAATCCTTGACTTCTGATATACAGACACTTACTAAGTGTCTCAATTGGTGATAACAAATACATTTTTCACAATGTCAGCTTTGTTCATGTTTTTTGACAGAGTAATGTCAGTCTTATGTACACCAGTTCAAATAAAAGAGGCTCTGGGAGTGCAGAGTAATGTATATATATATATGAAGCTAAAGGCCGAAATTCAACTGAAGAAACTCTGATTACTTCCATTCAATCTGAGGCTGATCCACCTCCGATGCAGCCAACCCGCTTCAAGCCACTTCTCCTCGATGCCCAATCATCTTCCAGCACCCTACTTAAAAGCCACGCCAAATCATCTCTAGGCCTGCTCTTCAACAAGCCGCCAAGATCACCAATACAGCTCCTATAGCTCGGACTTTTGATTCAGACAACCCCACCTCAAATCTCCCTTCTCCACCATTTAAGTAGTAAGCTCATCCCACTCCTCCTGCGATGCTCCTTCAACCTCACCTCCAGTGTGTACTCCCCTCCAGACTTTCATGGAGTTCCCTGTCACTTTAAACGGTCCGCCAGAAGACGCTTTACTCGTTGAGCCTGGTTCTGCCAGAGATTTCTTCCCAAAGGGGGTTTTCTCTCCCACAGTCGCTTCCATGCTTGCTCTTCATGGACAATTTATGCAAACTTTGTTCATTCAGTGACATCTATCTCAACAAGTATCACCCTGTATACCAGCCTCTATGGATTAACCAAACTGGCCTATCTCCAAACTCCACCTCACCAGTTTCAGTGGCCCGGGGGAATATCCTTATTCCTCATACATCAGTTTATCTGCATTAAAAGTATAAAATCCAGCGCTTGCATGTTTCCTGCCGAGGCCTTGAGCGCCAAAGTTCAAACTACTGTATCAATAAACTCTTCTAATTGCATCTTTCTCACTCTGTGAGTTTTTCAGGATTGAAATATATATATATATATATATATATTACCAGTGCAATATATATATATTGTTTTATTCACATCTACGCTAACAGGTAAAATTGCAAAAGTCTCAAATGGCAACGCAGTCAGATGACTAGAATTCTTGTTAAAGAGACAGTTGTTTTTTTTTTCCATGACAACGTGTTTGATTTCTACCAAACATACAGCGGGTCCTTTTGGCCGAACATCTGATCTCTTTTCTGTCTGAAGTTCTTTGTTCCAGACGTATTATGCTTTTTTTTAATGCAATGTTGCAAACATAACTTGAGCTGACCTGTCAATTTTATAGAAAAGTAGACGTTTTCTGGTCAACACTTCTAAAGAGTCAATACTTGTTTGTCTTTTTTATAATTGCATTGTTATGAACTTTAATATCTGAACTTCAAGAGGAGTTTAAATTCTATGGTGGAGTTATGATTTGTTTAATCAGAGCCGCATTTGTTCCAGTATATTTCCTTCTGAGATGACTGGCAACTGTTGAGAATGTTTCCCCACATGTGAAAGATCTCTCTTACTGTGGAAAAATGATTAGTTGTTTAGGATTATTCTTCATGTTTAAGTGAAAGACCGAAATACCTGAAAGTCCCGGAGCAGCAAACTTGAACATCTTTCACACGTTTTAGGGGTAATCACTTATGCTGACAATCATTCAGTCCAAATATTTGATTCTTTGGTTTAGTTTTTAATGATGATATGTAGCATTTACAACAAATGTCCATAATGCGCATATGTTATGAGACAAAAAAAAGCAGCAAAGAAACATTATTTGCTATTACTCCAAACAGTGATGCAGAACACACCCTGGTTAGGTAAGGTTTAAAAGTGAGGTGTTTTTTGAATGAGAAAAGCTTTATGAGAACTAACTGGTTGTCTAGTATATCTAATGGGGGTGGGGGTGTCAAAATGCAAATGAACAGCGTTATCACTGACCTGGCTTTACTCTGAGCAGCAGTTTTTTTTCCTGTCTTGTCAACATCATGGCTGCACTATGCAGAGCAAGTATAATTTGTAGAAGATGGGATTGCGCAAGACGTGTTTAAAGTTTTTACACGTTGTGGATTGGGAACAGACCTCTACAAATACAACACGTTTGAACTCTAAAGTCCAACAGACCAGAGTCCAAGTGCTTCCCGATGTTTCAGGGTAGGCAGACACAATGCTCTAACAAACAAGCTGATAGCCGTCTATGCGGTTTCATCTTGCCCCGCCGTTGCCTCTCGTGCCAAAGAGCCAATAGAGTTGCATATTGACAGGAGGTTTTACAGCATACCATACGTATTACACTGCAGATCCTGTTTAGAGAACCATTTGTTGTAGCGTGAGATTATTACTTGCTTTGCAGACTTTCTCTCGGCATTTTCCAGACTTAGGTTCCAATGCCTGCTTCATATTTGATCCCTCTCCTTGTACAATAACAGCCGCCTCGTGTTGTCCCCTGTGTCAGCTGTCACTGGAATCATCTCTTAATATCACTGAGCTGCAGGCTTTTACTCTTGGAATCCATCAGGTTGCACGTGACCTGTTGTGTTTATATCTATTAAACATAACAGTACGCATGAAAATAAAGGTTAAAGTTTTAGCAATAGCCTATAGACATGTTGTATATTGTTAGAAAGTTTAGATTCTCTACAATCCAACTAGTTCATTTTAGCAGCAAGCATCAAATCACAATTTATAAAGATATAGCAGCATGATCAATCATAATTTATTTAAAACGTCTTTGAAGACCACCATCTCCTGAGCTCCTGAGGCTCTTAAGAATATTGTTTTTATTCTGTTTGTCTTTAATAGTCCACCAATTAATAGTAATCTAGTAGCTGCCTTGGAGCTCGTCTGCCTGGCTATGTGTTTCCTGGACGGGGCCGCCTTTTACAGCTGCTTTTTGTATCTCTGCTTCTGTCTCCTTGAACCCCAGTCGGCCTCGGCAGATGGCCGCTCACACTGAGCCTGGTTCTGCTGGAGGTTTCTTCCTGTTAAAAGGGAGTTTTTCCTCTCCACTGTCGCTACAAGCATGCTTAGTGTGGGGGGTTGTATTTGAGTCAATGAGTCGATGCAATCAACTGGTTTTCCTTAGATAGAAAACTTTGTATCAATTTGACTGTATGATCTGGTTTAACTGTAAAGTGCCTTGAGATGACATGTGTTGTGAATTTGGTGCTATATAAATAAACTGAATTGAATTGAAAAAATTGAATAGTATATTCATAATGAAAACATCCATAAGGAAAAAATGGCCACATAAAAGTCAGTTTTTTGCCATCAGAAAAGTTAGCTCGTCAGAACTCATGCTAACAAGACTTGTTTATAAGATTAACTTTCTGAAACATTTGCCTTTGATGTTGGGTGTCTATGTGTTTATCACTTTCCAGCCAACAAAAAAAAAGTGTTCCCATGCATTTCTGTCCAGATTTGACACAAGGATAGCCCCCAAGGTACAGCGAGCGCTCCATGTCATATTATGCCTCTTTAAACTAGCTGCTATTGGTAAAGACCACACACCACACCATTTTCTGGTTTGTAGCCAATAAAATTAACTTTCAAACAATGGTAAGCAAGGCTAATTTGAGTTATATAGGCTTTTGGATCAGCCCAAAGGCTAAGGAGAGACTGGAAAAGTACACATTGTTAGATGGAAATGTTAGAAAAATGTAAAAATATTTGGTCAAATATGTTTTTTGGTCCTTTAAAATGCTTCATTGTGATTTTATGGGTGAAATTGTTGTGTAAAAACATGATTTGGCTAAATTTGGCACATACTGAGATGTTTGGAGACGCTGGTGACACCAGAAGTTCAAAGTTTCATAGCTCTGGAACAGTTATATCTAGAGATCTGACATTTTTTTGCAGCTGTGGTGGACATTGAGTACAAGACACAAATAGAATGAATAACTTTAGGCCAGATATAGAGCATTTCTGCTGGTGTTTATTCTCTTTAAAGTTTAAAGATTACGGTTAAATATACTGCAAAAGCGATCTAGAAATAACTCAAAATATCTCAAATTAAGGTGTGTTTACCCTTAATTCTAAGTAGAGTAAAGAACATGATTTGCCAATGGAATGAGGATTTTTACACTTAAAATTGTGTAATCAGAAAATATACACTTGATAAAAGACAATTAAATTGTGTTTTTCTTATTTTGAAATGTAAATTGTATCTTTGTTTCATTGGCAAAGTGACTCACTTACCTCCTCAATTCAAGAAAAAAATGCACTTATTTTAGGAAAAAAATTATCTAGATTTCAATTTTTTCCAGTGGGGAGTCACGTTTGAACTAATGCAGTTTAGGATGTGTTTTATTCACACTATTTCCATTTATTTCTATTTTATTTTAAACTAAAAGGTGTAAGCTTTAAAATGAGTCCTTACGCAAGTAATTTTGCCTAAAAACTTCTTAATTATTTGCTTTTTTATGTGGGTATGCAAAACAAACAAAGTTTACTTAAAAAAGGGTGGGAGTTAAGAGGTTTTAATTTTTTATCTGAGTTGCGGGGTGTTTATGTGGCTCTCACCATGACTCAATAAACAGCATGAGTGATGGGGTGGTGATCCTGATCAAGGGAGTCTGATCGTCCCCTTTAGCCACAAGCCGCTGTTGATTTATTAGAATTTCATGCAATGCAGCAACCAACTGTCACATATTTGTAATATAAAAGGACCATTCCGAGTTTTCTATTGGTATTTTTGTTTTTGGGACAGTTGTCTTGGTGGAAGGTAATCCATCCGAGCATGTTTAGCATTTAACAAACTTTCTTTCAGAAGTTCCAAGTATTTAGCTGTATTTATCTTCTAATAAATTCTAACTGGGATTCCAGCAGCTTGATGTTTAAATAGTTTTTTCAGGGTAATATGCATTGTTACGTTTTAAGCACGGCTTTGTTTTTTAAATCCGCAAAAAACTTTCAGTTTGATCTCACCTTTCTAATTAACAGTAACCCGTCAGCCTAAAGAAACATTCATGTCCATGTAGGTCAGCAGCAGTGCCATGCTCTATTCTACTTTGATGTTTTCCAGTTATGATGGCATTAAATATTATTTTCATTCAGCAGGATCAGTGTAAAAAAAAAAAAAAAAGTCATGATTTGACTTCCCAACAAATTGCAATAAAGTATTCGCAATTTACACTCTGTATGTGCATTATCTCTGCCTGTTTGGCTGCATGTTCCAAATCAAAGCCGGAGGTTGCTTTATTGGTGTTTGCATCATGGAAAGAAAAAAAAACACAACTGCACTGTGTTCCCACCTGTAACTTGAAAGGTGGTCAGTGCTGTTTTAATTAAATAAAGGGAAGTTTCTCGCTGTCACACCATAGCTGCGGGTGGACACACACATACACTATTGCCCACACATGCTTTCCACTTGCCGACCTGCGGTGCCGGCCTGTTCTCGTCTTTCTAACAGCCCCTCCAGGCAGCCTGCAGCACATACAGCCCCTTCAAACACCTCCGTCCTTCACGGATCTCATTACAATGTTTTATAGCAAAGCACGCTGGGTTTTCCCACACTGGAAACTCTTGCTGTTGTCAGGGTTCAGTTGAAAATCCATTAATTTAGCCTCCTGCATCCTCTTCTCATGAAGGATTCCATCTCTTATTTCTCTCTCAGCTTTAAGATACCAAACGCATGTAATGTGTTGCCTTAAACGGGCTGGGAGGAAGGGGGTGCCGCAGGCCTGCAGGTCTGTGTCTCATTGTTCCCAACCCCTGAGTTAATAATGTGAAAAATACTTATTTAAAAACACGGGAAAACTCTTTCTTAGACGGAAATCTCACAGGATGTCAGAGCTCCAGCTGAGGCAGGCCGCATGAAATCAAAACAGAGAGGGCCTTCATTAATTAGGGTTTTTGTTTTCTCTCTGTGTCAGCGCTGGTATTTTTAGAGTGAATGCGGACTGTTTCATTCAGCAGCTGTCACCCACCTGGGATGAGTTTGTGTGTATATGCCTGCATGAGGGTGAATGCTGTTATTAGTTCATGGTCACCTTCCTGGCTTAGCAAGTAGTGACGGCTGGGTGGGGTGTGAAAGTGAGCCAGGCCACACACACACACACGGTCATCTGTGGCGGCCCGCTGCATGGTTTCATTCTCGCCTGTATGGGTTACAGAGAGGGTCAGAAAGACTCCAAGAGACATCGCTCTCAGTCACATGCAAAAATGAATGATATGTGAACTAAAAAATAATTTGTTGATGTTAAAAATTAGCTAGAATTTTACATGCGCACATTTAAAATTTTAACAACAGGAAAAACCATCAGACAAAATACCATGATATGAAAAACATCAAAACATCAACACAAATACATAATTATGTTAATATAGACATTGCTTTTTCTAAAACAATATTTCTATAGTTACAGATAAATGAATTTATGTACTGTTCTTTTCAGCAGACTGAGGGAGGTGAGGATGGGGTCAACTCTATCAGATGGGGTCCCTATATATCACTTTACGAAAAAGAACAACCATTTGATAATGATAAATTAAGGTTAAATACACAAAGCATCCATCCTGATAGTGTTTATATACTCCCTTTTGAGTCTAAATAGAATTACACAGCACCAGGGCAATGAGCAGTCCTTCAGAACTATCAGAAATCCAGATGTTGATAGCAAAAGTAGTTTATTCAAGTACATACTAAAAGTGCACTACTTTCATACTTAAAATCAGTTAGTGCACTTAGAGTTTAGAATTTATTCTAAACTATATTTCATATACTTAACAATAGTATAGTCAAGTGTATGAGCTATACTATTAATTTACTGTGTTCTGAGTATACTTTAAGGGATACTTCAGTGACAATAATAAAAGGGTAAGGGGTTATGAGGGGGTAGCTGTATGATTATGACACTCCATCTCAGGCGGCTACTCACAGCTGTGATTGGTTGTTTTTCAATCTGGAATTACTCACCAGATTGAAATACAGGCTTTATTATCTTGGACTTCCAATTGAAACGTTTTCACAGGTATATCACATGTACTTTGTCTGGACGCTAGGGGACAGTTTGGCAAATATGACAAAAAGTGATTTAAAACTTACAGACTTCGAAGCTTTTTACACTTCGTCATACTTTTACTTTTTTGCTTGAGCTACTTTGGGCTTTCGAGCTTAAATGTCTACAAATAGCTGGGTGTGGTAAACCAACAGCTCAGCATGGTTAGAGAACAACAAATATCAAATAAACTAATCTACCAAAGCCCAGATCCTTTCTAGAGCATGTTTCTACCAATCAGGGACACAGCATCAAGATAATAACTATTCAATCAATCAAACTATCACTAAATTTATTATTTCATTTGCACAAAGGCTGTAGGGACTATAAATAGCATTACTCTTACTGGTATTAGTATTAAAAGTGAAATTTACTTACACATCCATTAACTTAGCAGCCACATCTGAACTGTAGCACATTTAGCCTCTGCTTCACTGAGCACTAATGTTCACAATGTATCCTGAGTCCTAGTCTCATCCCTTTTAGAATCAAAAATTTGTTTTCATCTTTAACACTGGATCTTGGCCTTTCTTAATTTTTTCCTCGCTTCGTCGGGAGGTGCTACTGGCTTGGCAGCAGTAGGCTACTTCCTTGTTTGCCCTTGCACGTGTACCCAGTATTGTATCTCTTTTATATACATAAAGGTCATTATTTACTATAAAATTAAGCAGAAACAAAGAGTAAAACAAAAACAAATGGCATGCCTGCAAGATGGAGTCTATGTTTTTGGGGCTTAAAATCCCCCTGGTAAGGATCTTACAGAAGTAGTGTTAGCACCAATACCGTATACCAGTGATATCGGGCCGGGGCCCTATACTGCCCTAAAATGGTGGTCCTCGGTATCGCGTGCAGTACCAATAATTACTCTCTCAAAATTACCATTTTGAGAGCCATAAATTTATTCAACTATTGTCACTCACTCCTGGTAGGCAATAAAAAGTTCTACTGATTCACTTTGTATTAGATTTTTCCTGCTTCACAAAGGTAGGCAGCAACTTTGACAAAACCATGATGGCAATTATTTTACATTATTATGGTATCGTACATCGGCCGATACTGCACAGCTCCAGGTATCGGGTATCGAGGTATGGGGCCAAAAGTTGGCATCGGTACAACACTACTTACAAGGCAATCTGACTATGGGTGATGGACCAGCCAAGTAGCGGTTCTAAAAGCTCCCAAAACAACCAAAAAATACAGGCAAGTGATTTTTTGGTCCAATCCTGGAGCGGGGCTTGGTTTAGGGTTCGTCTGCAAGATGATGATGATGATTGGGTATTTCCTCTTGGAACCTAGCCATGCCCAGCCCAAAGAAGCGACCCAGAGGTGGAGGCAGAAGCGAACAGATCTAAGGGCGCTTTATTTCGCTCTGGGCACATGGAACGTCACCTTGCTGTGGGGGAAGGAGCCTGAGCTTGTGCGCAATACCCCAGCTCACCTCCTCTGCCTGACCTCAGGAATCCAGCTCTTGATGGGGGCTGGACTCTCTTCTACACTGGAGTGGACCATAGGGAGAGGTGGAGGCTGGGGATGAGTGTCCTTGTCTCCCCCCAGTTCAACTGTTTATTGTTGGATTTTACCCCAGTAGATGAGAGGACAGCATGCCTTCGGGAGATCTCTGACTGTTGGTTTGGCCTGTGGGCCAAATGGCAGCCCAGAGTACCAAGGGGTAGAGTAAGGACCCCTGAGAGGGGTGTTGGAAAATGACCCTCCTAGAGATTCCATCATTCTGTTGGGAGACTTCAACACCCATGTGGGAAATGACAGTGATACCCGGTTGAGTTTGATTGGGAGAAATGGGCCCCCAGCTCTTAACCCGAGGTTTGTCTCATTATTGGACTTTTCTACAAGTCACACATTTTCCGAAGTGAACACTGTGTTCAAGCAAATGAATGTCCATTGATGGACCAATTGACATTCAAGGTCAAGTATTGGTTTTGTTATATAATATCTTATAGTATCTTGAGACTGCTGTCCCATGACCCGGTTCTGAAGAAATTATGTGACTGCACCTTAACAAGTTTCAGCTAAACCAGTTTAAGACCAAAATCAAATATTCGAAAAAAAAAAATAAATAAAATGAAATTATTAGAGGTATTTCCAGACTTATGGTTAGAAATGTTATCTCTCTCTTCCTATTCTGCTCTTCAAATGATTAGGAATTACCCAACCCTTAAACAGTGTTCAGCACACAGAACATTATTTAAGATACGCTGGTAATTACTGCATGAAGGGTCTGTTGTGCTGCAGCAAATGTTGCACACAAATCGGTTAGGCATGGTTCAGAGGATGTCCTCCTACTCATATTTGAGATACCTAACTGAAATATAAAAATAATCAAATTGGATTTTTGTTTGTTTGTTTTGAAGACCATTATTATAGTGTCTTTATTCTATGTAGTCCTCGGACCCATATAAGAACTCTCAGGGGATGGTGGAATGAAAATACAAAAATAGTTTATTGAATACTGTAACATGATAATCAATTTAACTCAATTCAATTCAATTCAGTTTATTTCTATAGCGGCAAATTCACAACCGCGTCATCTCTCAAGGCACTTTAAGCAGTTCAACCAGATCATTACACAGTCAAATTGATACAAAGTTTTCTAATCTAAGGAAAACCAGTTGATTGCATTGACTCAGATACAATTTCTATCACATAGAGCATGCTTGCAGCGACAGTGGAGAGGAAAAACTCCTTTTAACAGGAAGAAACCTCCAGCAGAAATTCAGGCTCGGTGTGAGCGACCATCTGCACAGAGGCCTAATTGGGGTTCAAGGAGACAGAAGCAGAACACAAAAAGTAGCTATAAAAGGCACCTCGTCCCAGGAAACACACAGCTTCAGGCAGACGAGTTCGAATTTAAGAGACTTTCAAGGTAAACAGCAAGGGGACTCTGCAAGGAGAGACTGTGAAGTGGTTGCTTGAGATGAACTGAGAATCAATAAACAGGATGATTAGAATCAATAAACAGGATACTCTGGATGATGGATTTGACTACCACATGTTGTTGGGATCACTCAGGCTTGCCCACCAGAGGGCTTTAGGATCCTCTCTTTCTTGCTTTCTTTGTTTTTCCTTAGGGCTGGGTCCCTGTTATGCTACCGTTCAGGCGGGCTGCAAAAGCAGCAAGAAATCGCATCTGCTGCTTCCTTTTGCTGTTTGTACCAGTGAGTTCTGACGCTACGGGTTGAAGTGAAGCAGCTTTGCTGCTCTGGCTGCACGGTGCAAAGGTGGCTCTGACGCGCGTTGGGCGAGCTTCACTGTCCTTTCTCTGCCTTGCAGCTATATTTGCTGTGATCAGTGGGAATAGAAGTAGTTTTAATATGTTTTAGAGTGAGAAAATACACCTGAAAACTTATTAAAACTAGTGCAGTCAGTTCATCCAGATTACAATCCTGTCTCCCAATGTTATTTCTGTCGGAGCCGCGCCAGACGGGCCCCCACATACTGACGGTGGTGTTTCCGACAGAAAGAATCCCTTCAACAGTAGCCTCTGGGGCGGGTCGCCTTCCCTCATGGTTCCTGCAGCGCGCAGCTGGTAGGTGTTTTTCATCTAAATAATCCGGATCTGCAGGCACCAGGATAATAAAAAGCCAACATATTCTGTCGGCAGATGTATGTATTTTAAGTTAATTATGCGTTAATAAACTGTTTAAGAGGAGTAATCAGAGCGGTCTGTGTCATCAGCGCTGTGTCTCTCTCCCCAGCCAGCTCCCAGATCAGCTTCTTCTGATTGGTTGATCGCTGCTGCTCGAGCAGCAAAATTCAATTTTTCCATCTCGGCAGCAACGCTTTGGCTTTGCGGGCGCGCGTCGCCACGCTGGCCAGATGCCAAAGCGGCTGCCTAACGCTATTGTTGCTGCTCAGACGCTGGTCGCCTGCTGCTCAAAACGCCAGCCGCCCAGGACCTTTGCTCTGCGCCTTGATGCGCATCAACCATTGACTTTGCTTCTGTACGCGCCAGCTGCCCCCAGTGTGAACGCAGCATTAGCTGTTCTGGAGATTACCCTCTGCCTCCAGCAGAGTGCGCCGGTGGGTCCCCCCTCGGCCGGCCCACCTGAGACTGTGGCTCCTGCTGCCGCCCCACGGCAGGCCACCTGAGACTGAGTCCCGCTGCCCGGCGGCCCCTCGGCCAGCCACCGGAGACTTTACCCAAAACGTTTTTGGGTTTTCTTTTTTGTTTTCATCCACCATAAGTGGATTGTTTTTGTTCTGGACTCTGTTTTAGTTTTCTGCCCTCCTGGCCTGTTTCTCTCTGCGCCCACCCTGGGTGGGTTGTTTTTTGTTTGTTGGACCTTTTTCTGTTGGTTCTTGGCCTCCTCCGCCCTGGTGCCCCCTCCGCCCCTCCTGGGTGGGTTGTTTTTCGCTTGCTTTTGGACCTTTTTTTCAGGGGGCGCCTGGAATCCGCCTCCCCTTGAGGTGTTCTGTTGGGATCCTCAGGTTTGCCCACCAGAGGGCCGAGGATCCTCTTCTTGCTCTTTTGTCTTTTTTCTTTAGGGCTGGAGTCACTGTTAAAGGTTCTGGAGATTACCCTCTGCCTCCAGCAGAGTGCGCCGTGGGTCCTCCTGAGCTGAGCCTCCCACACACCTGTGGCTGATCTACCTCATCAGGAGGACCACAGTATTTAAGCTGCCTTCTCAAACCTTGATTCCACGCCGCAGTGTTGATCTTAGTTGGTTAGCTTCCTGAGCCTCTGTTACTGAAGAATCTTTGTTATCTCTAGTGTGAGATCAGATTCTAACTCTTCCTTGTCTCTGCCTCACAGGAATCCTGTCTCTCGTGAAAGCTCTGGATGAGCTTAACAACCTCCTGTCTCCTCGTAAGCTCAGGAAGAGCAACCTCACTGGAACCCTGTCTCTGGTCTGCAGCTCAGGGAGAGCAGCATCCCAGGAAACCAGTCTCAAGCCTGAAGCTCTTGGAAGGTCTAACCGGCTAATCTGCCCTGGTGAGCCAACCCGAAGATTTCTATGTGGATGAAACCTGACGACTTCTCTGAGGAGTTTCCCTAGAGGTTCCCATGTGGATTTCCCCTGTTGTTCCCTACGGTGAGCTGGAAGCTCAGCCTGAAAGACCCTCCGTGTTTTCCCCTGTTGTTCTCTGCAGTGAGCTGAAAGCTCCAACCCAGGACTGCCAGACTAACCCTAAGCTAGATGCTTAGCCACACCTGAACTCAGTTACCAGCCTTCTTCCCTTCCTTGCTCAGTCCCCAGTGAACCAGCCCCCTGCAAAACTGTTTCCACTAAATTATCTATGTGCTTGTGCCCTTAATAAACTCTTTGGACTTTTACCCGAGTCTCCGTGTGTGTTCTGCATCTTGGGCTTACTCTCTTTGAAACCCATCATGACACCACAGAAAGGTGAGCAGATTTTGGATTGATGTTTTGGTTGGTTGTGTAGCGGAGAATCCAGGTGCAAGTCCTCAGAGCATTTGGTTTGAACTGGTTTGGAAAGTAAGGGCTGGCAGGAGATTGTTTCTGAGATTGGTTGGATGGGTGTCCCATGCAGTTTATCAGCAGATGAACCTTAATGGGGGTGGTTACCAGTCGTGCAAAACTTGACCAAGTTGTGACGGGGGATTATAACGTGTGTTTGGTATACGAAGGAGTCCAAGACACAAGAGCTTAGTAAGCAGCTCCAGAAAGTAATCAAAATTCTGTAGTAAGAAGTGATCTGACCTGTTGTGGAAACTTAAGTGAGCATAGACACAAGAGAAGGTTTGTAGGGATATAACTTGAGAACACAGGGAAATTATCTTTCTTAGCGGTATTGGCTCTAAGCTAGCTTGATGTTGAAATGGGTGTTTAACACTCAGGCAAAACCTGACTTATACAGCGCTCGTCTTAATGAAGGAGATGGTGAGGTGATCAGATCCACCTATCTGAGTGCAGCAGAAGGAAAACTGATCAGCCAAAGCAATTTCAGTCTCAGGACATGCCCCAGTGAACACTAGGAATAAACACAACAACCAACCACAAACAACAAACCCCGACATATCCTTGTAGCCACCAGTTTCATCTTCATGTTAGCCTTCATCATAGTTTCTTCATCACCACAATCAGTGTTTGGTTCTTCATCACACTATTAACATCATACTTGCACTACCTGGTGAATCTTCAAATTAGAATTCAGTCTTTCTACTGCATTTTGCACCATATCTATGTATTTACTTTTGCACTGCTCTGAACCGTCCACATCTATGCCTTTTGCACCATTTTCTACAGTGTTTAGATTGTTGATCACTGCTGCATTTTATAAATTGAAATGTTCATTTCACTGCTAAGTTTCTGGTCATTCACTGTGGGAAAGCTGTATGTACCGTAACGACATTTTGTATACGCCGTATACACAAAATTACAATAAAGTTTGTCTAACATATAAGGCCAAACTGCATGAGGGAATCACCCTCTGTTGTAATTTTACTCCTGAATTAAGAAGTAAATCTGAAAATGGTTCAAATTCTATGTTTTTTTTTCTTAGTCTGTAATCCAGAATAACCTAATGTCAACTAAAGCCAAAAAAATCATTACATCTTCTGTTTTCCCTCGTTCTTTATAGATAGAGTAGTATATAACTGTCCATCTCCTATATTTACTCTGATGTACACTACAATGTATGCCTTAGATTTATTTTTCTATGGAAAATTATGACCATATCTGTCTGTTTATTTCAAGATACAAACA
This sequence comes from Cyprinodon brontotheroides, assembly GCA_018398635.1. Classification (NCBI taxonomy): domain Eukaryota; kingdom Metazoa; phylum Chordata; class Actinopteri; order Cyprinodontiformes; family Cyprinodontidae; genus Cyprinodon; species Cyprinodon brontotheroides. Next base: position 23,519,674 of record JAGKQL010000015.1, on the reverse strand, counting down.
GAATTACACCATTCTTAGTCCAAGAAGACATTACTGAAAATCTTTGTCTAAAACCACATGACTTTTCATGGGGTGCATTATTAACATTTCACATCTGTACTTATCTTTTTTCTTTTTGTTATTTAGAATTGTTCATCTAAATATTATAAATGTTCTTTTATGAATCAGAGATACAGCTCTCCTATGTTGTTGTTAATGTTGTTCTCTTGTGCTAACTTAACTGTCTGTAGTTTGCTCCCTTATTTTTTGCTTGATATAGTCCCAAACATATTGCATTCAAGTTTTTTTTATATATATATATTATCTCTTTCTTTGTCTTTCACTATAAATCAATGTAAATAAAAAGTGTTTAACTGTGATAAAATTTCTCAAAGAAACTCTGCTGAGCAGTTTAGATATTAATAAGCCTCAGAGTCAGACGTTTTAACCCGCTATTTAATAATCATTGGTCATTTTGAATGAGTCATTCAATTTATTGATTGAATCCTACCCAAACCCAGATCTGAAGATGTTGAAACATTCCACAAACCTTTTCTGCAGCTCTCCAGTTTTTGCTCGATTGGAGGTCTAATTGCTTTGTAAAGCAATTCTGCAATCCTTGAAAAACTTTGGAGCAGTTTTTACAGGTTTGTTTGATAAACATGGTTATTTCTGTTGTATGGAACTGAGATTGGTCAGGAAGTGTAGGTTTGCTTTCTTTACATTTCATCCAGCTTCTTTCATCGCGTGTCACGTCAACACCAGTGACTTTACCCTGAAAAGTAAAGCATGCCAACAGCGTTGCTCTGCCCACACGTTTAACAGAATATGTTTTCACGCAACATGTAAGGATCCATTCAGAGCACTAAGTACATGTTAATGTTTCTTTCATGTCCTCTAAAGTGTTCTACCAGAATAAACCTATCAGGCCTTCATATATATTTTAAAAGTATAATGTGGCCTTTCTACTACTTATATATATATAGGTCCTAGCAAGCCCTGTATGTGATCTTACAAGCTGTTTTTCATATATTAGACTTATAATGTCTAGCTTCTAAAGAGTATTCTTAAACTAGATTGTAGAGTTTGGGATCTTTAACAATGTATCTGTTATCTCAAACAAAGGAACAAAGTTCTGAACACATAAAATCAAGAAACATTTAAGATATAACATGATAAAAGAGCAGTAAAAATAAATTAAATTCCACCCACTAAAATGGGCCCTAGTACTGATTCTGCTGGTACTCCACAGATAACCCTGGAGCATGTGGAAGATTTATCATTAACGTGAACAGAACTGAAATCTATCAGATAAATAACATTTAAACCAGCCTAGTGCTGTTCCTTTAATTCCTACAAAATATTTAAGTATTGCTAAAACAAAATTATCATCAACTGTATGAAATGCAGCACTGAGATCTAACAGGACAAGTACAGATACATTCCATTATCTGAGGCCATGAGAATATCATTAGTGACTTGAACCAGAGCTGTTTTAGTGCTATTATGAGGTCTAAAACTAGACTGGCGTAACTTATGGCGTAGTGGTCAAACACTTGTTTGGCAACTACTTTCTAAAGAAGTTTAGATCCAAAAGGAAGATCGATCTACCATTGACCAAGTCATCTGGATTTCTTAAGTAAAGGTTTAATTACATCTACCATAAAGGCCTGAGGTACATGTCCCTTTAACAGAGACATACTGATCACATCTAAAATGGAGCAGGAAATCAGAGGGACTAATTCCTTAAACAAACTGGTTGGAACTGGATCTAACATACAAGTTGAAGATAGTAGTTTTGCTAACTGTGAAAGTTCAACTGGATCAAAGCAGTCTAAACCCAGTTCAGATTCTACGGCTTCCGCAGATGTTGCTTCATCTTTCAGAGATAAACCAATTATATTTAGAGGGGTGCCAATGATCTTATTTTCAATAGAATCAATCTTTTCTTCTCTCTTCTTCTCTTCTCATCTCTTCTCTGCTCGTCTCATCTCTTTGTGCCGTCTGTTTTCAAATGGTTTGCTGCTGTCTCTTTGGACCTTTTTGCACATGCGCACCAAATGGACTGATTCAATGTAATATATTTTCCAGACTATATGTCGCAGTTTGTCATGATCATGGCGAGAGTTGGTGTAATTGCTAATTTTGATCACCTGCCTAACTGTCTCTGGTTTCCCATTAAAACTAATGTTATCCTCCTGCTTCTGCTTCTTTATACATATGGCTTAGCTTTCAGGGCCAGATCACTGAGTTTAACTTTGAGATTATTGCTGATGCCATAGTTCATGTTCTCGTTCTCGGGGGCTGATGGTCAGTGAGGTTTTTAGCATCTGGTAGAGTTCCTGATCATGTCCTGTCTCTTATCCACTGAACGTGCCCTGTTTCTGTATTGGCTCAGTGGAGGGAGCGAGTTTTAGTGTACCGAAGTTTTCCTGATATCCTGCCTTGTTCTGCCTCTCAACTACTGAGCTTGCCTGTTCCCATCTTATTTGCCTACTGATAAATCCGCCCCTGGCATCAAGCATATATCAAGCTTAAGGCATTACGCAAAGTACTAGCAACCTTTTCAATAAAATCATCAACCGTGAAGTGGAATAAACTAAATTTTTGCACTCTGCAGCATTGCTCAGTGACATAAAAGAGATAAAAAATGGAACATATTCTTTGAAATTTATACCTGCATTACCTGATAATGATCTGTTAAACTGAAACCTTTTTTGGATGGACTAGAACTTTGTTAAAGTAATTTTGACGGTTAATAAAATGTGGTCAGAGAGGCCTGGGTTATGAGGAAATACTTATTTCTTCACATTCAATGCCATATGTCAGCACAAGGTCCAAATTATGAAGATGAGAATGTGTGGGACTATTTACATTTTGAACATAGCAAATATGTAAGAGGCAAGGAACCTTGGACCCAATATTCAAGCAGACAGATCTGGATGGTTTCAAAAAAGTGTTTATTAAAACAAACAGGCGTGTGCCTGCTTGTCAGATGGGGCGTATAAACCGGATCCTATCTAAGAATAGAAACTCAGGTTAGTGACTTAGAATAAAGGACTGGCCATGACTATGAGCAAAAGTCACTCACCTGGTTCTGAGTTCAGTTTGATCCCAGAGGAAGAAAATTAATCCGAATGGGACACTTGTCTACTGCATGCGCTGGGTGCCGCCCCCAGAGTGATGAGTTTAGCTGATGCAGAGGAGGAACAGTGTCCATGGCGGAATATCCAGATCCGAAGTAGAATTAGAACCAGAACCAGGTTAACAGACCAGAAGATCAGAGGGCTGAGGAGGTCCCCGAGGAGAATTCAAGCTAAGGTAAGAAGAACAATCCAAGTTCGGTAGGCCGGCAGAATCCAGGGAAAATTCCAGAACAAACAAGACTAACAGAGCAGACAGGGGCAAAGCAAAATTCGGAAATCATAAAGGCAGAAACAGGTCAGAATCAGAAAATCAGAACAATATTCAGAAGGCCAGAGTTACTCTGACTTAACAGCTTGAATAATCTGGCACAGATGGCAGGCAAACAGGCAGCATAAATAGCAGCAGGAACCAGGTGGACAAGATGGACGTAATGAACAGCCGGGCCAATTAGACAGGTGAAAAGAGTAAATGATCATGCCAACCATCAGCAATAAGACCATGACACAATCATGTCTAAGATAGCATTAAAGGCTGCACTTAAGTTAAGCTATCACCTTCAATGTCAGCATGGAACTACAGCTGCCTTTTGAAATCACAAATAAACAAACTCTCCATGGAGACAGCCAGTAGCACATGCAAAAAATGTAATTTGTTCAGCACAACTTTTGAAACCTGTTATCAATTATACATACAATGTTAGAAGATAACCCAAAATATGATGGGAATTTTGGTTTTCACAGGGAATTTAGTGCTTCTTATTCTTTATATAAGGTGATTGGGCCCTTAATGGTGGTCTAAGGAATGCAGTCCTATTGAAATACAATGTGGTTAGTGTTATGTAATTTGAAAAGATATGAAAATGTTTAATAGGACCGTTTTCTTCTGCATGGTTATGTAAGAAACTCGAGTGTCTAATAAGATATAAGATATGTAAGGTAATTGTTTAAATAATCTGGATTTTTGCTGTATGATAAAAATAACACAGCAGCTCCTAACTCTGATATTGACATATGATCTGATAAGGAATGTTTTCACTCTGTGAACAATTTGAGATGGCGCACAAGGCCAAAATATTAAAAAGACAGTGTGTTGGAACCTGCTGCACAGGCGGACCTGGAACGGGGAGGCTGTGAGCTCTGCGTCTACAAAAATAATAATAACATGCTTCGCCGTGGCTCCCGCTGAGTAAAATCTCAGCCTGCTGTGAATACAGGGGCAGGAGTGGATTCCTGTCTGGAGATGCCAGAAGCTTTTATTCTGAGCAGCAGTAGCTGAATTCAGACAAGAAGGGGTAAAGATGAGGGATATTCTTTGCAGGGAGTTTCTCCCCCCATACAAACTAAGTCAAGGGAGTGGAGATGGTTTGCGGGCATTTAATCAAACTCTTCTGCATTCCTTTATTACTTTTTCTTTGTTTTTCTCTTCACCTCTGTTTCTGTTCCCCCTCTTACTTTATGTTGCTTGTTTTTCTCCTAAACTTTACTTATCGTCACCTTAAAGGCTGAGTATCCCTCATTTTCAGCTGCTCTGCCGTCTCCTTTGCTCTTTCCTGCATTACTTCACTCCCTTCTGGGCCCTTGTTCCTGAGCAGGTCAGACAGCTGAAGTCATGGGTCTTTGCATGCATGTGATTCTGTGACAGATACACTCTGAGAGGATGATAGGACACTTAAACACTGAGCTCTATGTGTACATTTTGACAGCTCTTAGGCACCTCTGCCATGACAGGCCCTGAGTGCTGAAGTTGATGTGACAGTTAAAGTTCCAGCAGCAGATGGATAATGATCACAGACAATTCAGAGCTACTTGGCATACCTTGGTGCAGGGGAAGTATATATAGGGCTTAGGAGCTGTATTAATATCCTTTGAACCATTCCTCATTTTGTCACATTATAATCCCAAACATTAGTGTAGTGCTATTTAGATTTTTGGTGTAAAACCAGCATCATCTAAAGTAAAAACTGAAAAAAGATATATGTTTTCAACATTTTCTTTGAATATATGCAAATAATATATTTATATTCAGTCTGTTTGGGACAATGGTGGAATTCTCTTTCACTCTAGTTGAAGCCATTCATGGTTTTTTCTCTAATAGCTCTGAAAACCTTTAAAGCTGAGAGGTTTTATCCACTTTTTTTTGTATTTGGCGGACACTCACTAAGTTTTAATTAGTGAGCTTGGATTAGAACAATTGAATTAGATTGTGTCTAAACTATCTGATCTTATAAGTAGATATGTTTTCCTGCTGAATCGGAACACTCAGCCCTGGCTTCAAACCTTTTAGAGGCTAGCAAGGTTTCTTCCAGAATCACACTGTATTTAGCCTGCCATAGTGTCCCCCCAGCATGATTCTGCCATCACCATTTCTCACAGTGAAAGTGTGAGAAATGAAAGTGTTAATTTAAATTCCTGTGAATCAGGGCCGACCCAAGGCATAACCAAACTAGGTGACTGTTTAGAGCAACTCAGAACTCAGAATTTTAGTTATAAAATTATGCATTTTTAATATTAATTCATCTTTATCAATCCATCCATCTTCTTCCGGGTCGTGGGGATAGCAGCTTCAGTAGGGATGCCCAGACATCCCTCTCAGCCACTCCGGGCGAATCCCGAGGCGCTCCCAGGCCAGCCGAGAAACGTAGTTCCTCCAGCGTGTCCTGGGTCTCCCCCTGGGCCTCCTCCTGGTGGTACGTGCCTCGATGACCTCATAATATATCTTTATATAATTAATATATCTTTAATCATGTATAAATAATGACCTATACATGAAAAGGGGTACTGATCTTGTGCCAGATTGTGAAACACACGCTCTGAGTCAAATTTCTATTTGGAGGACAATCTAATAGTGAAGACTGAGTACTTTCTTCAGAGATGGAAAACATTTAAGATGTTCTACAGCACACATGACCAAATTTACTCACGAATGTCTCTATAAATTTGTCCTACCAAAAATTTGCATTGCCTCCAGATCAGAGCTTATCACCTGGGCTGCTGCTATAGAAAACTTCAGTTATAGATGATATAGGGTTAAGCATGACGGAAAATGGATGGATAGATGGTTCAGCCTGTTTTTCTGGAACTTAGTCCTGTTTCTCTCCTAGACATAGCTATGGGCTGAGTTTTTATTATGACTAACTACAGATGCTCTCTTTCATCCTTTGACATGAAAACTTGCTTAAAGCTCATCTTTTTAAATGCTTCTTTCCTAGACCAGGCCCCCTATGGAGCTAGTTTACTGTTACTGTTTCTAACATAGAAAGCAATCATGGACCAGTGCTTCTTTTTTTCTTGTATATGTGCTTCTGTCTCCTTAAACCCCCAGTTGACCTTGGCAGGAAGCCATTCACACTGAGCCTGGTTCTGCTGGAGGTCTACATAGGTCAGGCTCTGACGACTGAAGTAAGTTTTAATGCTTAGTCACAAGAGCACACACTAGCAAAGAATGGGAAAAAACAGGACTGCAACAAATTGATATCAAATTAAGCCAAATATGATCAATTTAATGGTAATTTGGTTGCATTTTTCCTAATTTATTTTTCGTGCAGTTTTGTGCACCTGCAAAATAGATTAGAACCCAACTAATCTGATCCATTTCCCAGAGAAATAAAAAAAACCTTACTGTAGGTGAATAAGATTTGATTATTATGTTACTGTTCTTTTCTTTACAAATGCAGAATATATACAATGCTAAACCCTGATTTATTTCCCCTCTGAGAAAAAGGGAGTCCCACTTTGGAGGATGAATGGCACCAGGGGTGTGGCAGGTAGCATGGTGTTACACCACAGTGTACCACACTACCAACCTGTTGCACTGATGTCATTTGCCATCCATACCACTCATGCCCTGCAGACGAGGGTCTTATTACCATTCAAACAATGAAATTCAAGTAGAGTAAATCTAAAAAGAGTCTCTCTGGATGTTATTTATCCTCACGCCAAAGAAGATCCAGTCTGAGGTATTCAGGGGTTAACTTAAAGTCCTCCTTATTTTCCTTATACAGGAAGATTTATTTCTCAGACTTAAGTTGGAGCACATGTGTCTCATATGGACGGAGGAGCACATCAGATATGGCTGCTGCCCTAGTGCTGCAGGAGTCATCTGTTAAAGGCCCAAAGGGGTCAGAGGAATTTTTAACCCCAAAATCAGCCAAGCCTGCCGGCTGTGACATACCTATCACTTGTTGAACATACATGCTCTTTGTGTTGTTTGACAAGCGGGTGCCTTTTATTCAAGTGGCAACAGCTGGCAAGCTGTCACACTCAGAATCATACTTGTATACCGACAGGCAGGATCTGAGATCCAACACCCGACAATGATTAATTCTTTGAATCAGCAGTTCCACTTCAGATCCATACAAAGGAAATCTGCAAAGGAAAACGGTTGACTACAACACTGCAAAGGTTAGCAGCCAGGATATCAAAGCCATTTTGACCCTTAAAGCACATCAGTGTTCCTGTTGAGGGTGCTTTGTTCATTTTAAGATCCAGTATCCACTTGGCTTCTATTCTTAGCTCTATTGTAACTGGGATTACGGTGACATGTTTTCTATTGTGGCTCCTATTGCAAGAATGCATCTCTACCCGCAGGACAACAACGTTTGATTCAGTGCAAGGTGTCTTTGCACACTATTTGTCACGCTGTACAGTACTTTTGCAGAAGTTGCTGATGTTAGCCATTAGCATTACAGTACATTTCAGCTTTTCAATTAAAGGAAATGAATCAGCCATACTGTAGGATAACCGAAGCCTGCTCTCTGAATAATGATTCAAGTCGGGTCCATGCCTGGAAAGCAAGAATTGTAACTAAGCTCAACATTGTCAATGGTTGAAGTTAGTAATTTTGTGCTGCTGTATCACACCAGACAGCACTCCTAGATACCCATCACAGGCTCTCTTCGAGAGCTGCCCGTTGGACTGGGTTCCCAAACCGAACTGAACCCAACCAAACCTGACATCATCCTGTCCTTTCCACCAAACCAGCACACAGTAACCCTGCTATTTCCTCTTTTTTTATCTTATTCTTACTGAGGTACTCTAGGCTTGGGCGAGGTTAGGGTTCGATATTTTTGTCTGTGTTGTTTTTATCTTAAAGAGGCTTTTTAATTCAACTGCTGATGGTTTTTAAGTAAGAGTTCTGAACTGAATGCTGATGCTCACTGAGCCGAACTGAGTGATTGCCGCTGTGTGTTTCTGTCGCTGCTTATTTTCCCCTTTGTTCTAAAGAGTCAGGGTGCTACGGTAGGATTGGCTAGCACTGCTATCTTCAAGCTACCTCATCTTCGGCCGCATGTATACGTCGTGGTGGCCATTTTAGGACAAAGCGTATGACTATTTGTCCTGGCTCGATCCCAACACACAGCCTGACTTCCTGGTGCTCGTTTTGCTCCAATGCTGCTACATTTTAATGCATTTATCAGACATGTACATTTTTCACTGTAAAACAGAATGAACCTACCCTGTTTAGATTTCATTTAAGATCTCTGCAACAGATGTTATTTACATTTATCTGATGTTATTTTAAAGAACACCCTTAAATACATTAATTCATCAAGCCTTAAAACTTGATAATTCCTAAGAGACTCCTTGAACGGACTCTTATCTATTTAAACTACCCCTCTGAAACCGATCCATGCAAATTTCTAACTGAGCTTGGATCAGTTATCCGTGCTGAGCTTGGTTCCTTATGACCATTTACACATCACGCTAGCACGGTTCCTTGCCTCCTGTCAGAGGTTTACAATACTAGATCTCTCAAGGCAGGAATTATGCTAACAAAAATGGCAGCGCCCATAACATTTAGGAACTTATGTGCCTGGATAGCATCCTCCAACCAAATTTCAATGAGAGCCTCGGTCTCAGCCTTTCCCCAGGTAGCACCACGCTCTTTTGATGCCATTTATTGTAAATAGGATGTGAAGAAGTTCTTGTTGTGAACAGGTAAAGAGATCTCTTCATTACCCACATTAAATAGGTTATGAGGCGGCCTGCCATATGCTCTTTGAGAGCCGAGCCACGGATGAACCGTGGCGAGGCCTACTGTTGAACTAGTACTAGATTTAGCGCAGTTCGGTTGTGTTTGGCACGGTACACTCAACAGTTATCTTGGTTACCGTGTTCGGACTGTTTTCAGCATGGTTTCAGAAGGGTAGTGTAAATGGGGCTTAAGACTCCTTCCCCCCCTCTATTAGCTTTTCATTCACCTTGTGCTTATTTTCAGTAGTTTGTAGTGTATTATGTTATTATATGTTATTAGATACAATAATACTATAAAAGGGATTATTAAATAAAGATACCCATATTTTAACCTGTGGTTATTGTGATTATTTATACAGTGAATGATTTATCACTCAAAGCCAGATCCACCCTTTTTGATGAACACTTGAAGAAACAGAAACCATTTCCTTTGATTGGGAATAATAGCTCCACTGATAACCATAGTCTAAATTAGTAGGAGAACCTTGGTGAAAAAGCATATTAAAGTCATAATCATTTATCTAATAATAATTAATTTGTTGAACCCTTGATTTGAATGACCTACTAATTAACTATAACGTCCAGTTCGAGTTATCTATCATATTCATATAGTATGCTGGCAAAATTGCACAACAGCAATTTAACTTTATTGTAAACATGTTTCCTGATATGCATGATTACTAAATATGCATGCTTGGTGTGAACATTGCTCTACAGTCAATGAGTCGATGCAATAAGCTGGTTTTCTTTAGATAGAAAAAGTTTGAACCAATCTGAATCTATGATCTGGTTAATTGTGGCTGTAAAGGGTCTTGACATGTGTTGTGAAATGGTTCTACATACATAAACTGAACTGAATTTGATTGATATTTGGTTGATGTATTTACTACTGTCTTGCAGTGGATTTTCAACAAATATAGTATTACGATCTTTGCTTGTGTGCTGTGTGCAAATGCTCTCACTGATAATGATACAGTAGCAGCGGAGCCCGGCACAGAATATATAAGGGGTTTGGATCAAATTGAGCCTGTTGCTATGTCTAGGAGAGAAACACTACTAAATACTGAAAAACAAGCCCAACTCTATTGTCAATAATTAAACTTGATGACAGCAGCCCATCTAATGCCTTCCTCCATTCTGGAGGAAGGCATTAGATGGGCTGTTTAGCATCACAGCTAAACAGAACCACTCCAGATGAAGCTACTATGACTAGAAAAAGCAGAGTGAACATGAAGTTGACAAAAAGGCCTGAATTTGTGAATAGAAGCAGAATAAAAAAAGTGGCCTTCATGTCCTCAAGCAGCCTAAGCCTATAACAGCTTAAATATATATAGCTCAGGATAACCTGAGCCACTCTAATAAGCTTGATAAAAAGGGAACGTTTTATGCCCGGTTGATTACTAGACTGAATATATTACCATAATCAACGATTGATGATTGATCATTAAATTCAACAATACAAGTAACCGCCCGCAGAAGAACTCCTCAAGCAGGATGAACCACATCCAAAGCCCTGGCAGGTACCTGGTCAATACATCAGTAGGCACCCAGATGACAAAATGGCAATGAGAATAAAGGCTTAAGTGAGAATACTCTTAAAGAATTTCCTTTGTCTTATAGTTTATATTGGTTTTTCTGTCTGCAATAATAATTGTTTTGACCTCTGCATTTCTGACATTTTTGTAGGTGGAAAACATTTCTCATGCAGATTAAGAAGGAAACTGGAATGACTTCTCTGGATTGTGTAAAACTCGTCCAGAGACAAATTCTCACCACACATGACAGGAAGAAGATATATGCAAGACAGATGAACAAAGCAAGCTGCACTCTGAATGCTGTAATAAAGTTCTAGATACAGTTCCCATATGTGCAGTTCAGGAGCCTAAGTCAATACAGCTCTCTGTACAATGATTCCCATCAATCCCATCGATGGGAGCATTATTTTTTAGCCCTTATTTTTCCAACAATGTTCGCCATCAGAACTAACTTTGTATTAATTCAGCTGGAATATAATCCATCCTCCTAACAAACAGAGGGGTTCTAAATGCTTTTATTTAACATCTAGTGTAATAAAGTGCAAATGCAGAGTACATAAATTATGACGTAACATGTAAGATATATTGTGCTTCAAAATGCACACCTTATAAATAAAAGAAAGGTGTCCTGTCCGTCCTGTCCTCCAGGCAAGCTCTGCTGTAATTTGAGTTTTTGCCCCACTTTTTGAACAAAGCCATGTCATGCTCACTTTGATGCACCTAGTTTTGAACCCGTAAAGAACATAAAGGAAACAGCTGGACTGTTTTTATGAGGAAGGGTTAGCGTTTCTGATAGTGGAACCACATATGCCTTTGATCAAAAGTGTGGGGAAACAAGGGCCAAAAAACACGAGGAGACGGAGACATAAATCTGGTAAAGTCAATATTAGTTAGACCAAAAATCTCAGGGATTAGAAGGAGACATCTAAAGATCAGTGTCCTGAACTTTAAAGTGGAAAACTCAAGCCTCCACCCAGCTCTTCCTTCATACCTTCTCTGTTTTGTTGGAGTGACTCTCCAGTTTCTAGCACATTTACACTACACTCCAAAAACTTGGAGCTTGCATCAGTTAACCATGCCGAGTTTGGTTCCTTATGACTATTTACACACCACGCTAGCACGATTCCTCGGCTTCTAGTGGCAGTCTACGCCACTACTGCCTTCTAGTGGTAAACAAGAAAACCAACATGGCAGCACCCGTAACATTCACAAAGTTATGTTTTGTTTACACTTTGATATTTCATTTGTGGATATTTCATTTGCGGAGAACCAGGTAAGGAAGGCAGTGAATTTTCTTGAAAGAGTCGGCTTTTGGGAAGTGGATTCAACAAACAAAAGTCTAATCAGACGGCGAAAACAACAACGGACGTTGAGGTTCATCACACTGCTAAGCAGAATCATAACTGGAAATGGTGTGGCGAGCTAGGGAAGCTAGGATTTTTATGAATGTGTGAAATTTCATGATTACAGAGGCTGAATGTAAGAAGATGATGCGGTCTGCTCATGTGCTCTTTGTTGTCTGAGAACTGAGCCAGAACTGAACCGTGCCAAGCCCTACTGATGAACTGTTACCATGTTAGCACAGTTTGGTTGTGTCTAGTTCAGTTGTGTGTTCCATTTACACTCAACAGTTATCTTGGTTACCGTGTTCAGACCGTTCTCGGCATGGTTTCAAAAGGGCGGAGTAAACGGGGCTATTGGTATCCTCTTCACCAACTCTGGTTGCTCATTCCCAGCTAAAACAACAAGTATTTACACAGCTATTCTCTGGATACCACTATCTCCATTAAAGCTCCAGTCATTCATCAGACAATGAAAAGCTCTCCTCAAACAATGGAAGACTGAAGGTGGAACACCAGAAGCTAGCTGTTATCTTGTCTAAAGAGCCACTGCCATTCTTTAAAGGCCTCTGTCCTGTATATATTCGGCCCAAATATGGATCAATCACACAAATTTAGTCAAATTATTCTTGTATTAGAATTACAGAATGTTGGGGTCTTTTCTTTAAGGATTGGTCATGCTCTATATACCTACTCAAAAACAAACAATTATGACTACTTTTGAGCTCAAAACACTCAAAACTGACCCTTCAACCTTAAATGTTTTTTTACGCTGTTCAAGATTCTCAGTCATCCAGGTCATAGTCAGTCCAAAAAAAGGAAATAAAAAAAACAATCCACTGGACTTTGTTTCCAAGTTTGAAGATGTTTCGCTTCCCATCCAAGAAGCTTTTTCAATTCAAAATGTCAGGAATAGCGTTGAGTTTGAGGTTTTATACCCAACACACTTAGTTCTTATTTGAAAGACAACGCTCTCAGTCCATTCCCAAATCTTTGCCACCTATAAAATTATAACTGTATCTAGCCGGACCGAGGAACTGTCCTAATTAGATAAACTACTGGGGAAAAACATCAGTTCTGACACGCAACAGGCGTGTAATAAACTCTGGATAGTTTAATCACAAATAGTTTTTTATTTTTGTTAAATTGCTAGAAGAGCTTTATTTTTCAGCTTTCTTGCTATCGTAAAAGCAGTTAAAGCCTGATAATGTACATAAGTAAAAACTAATAAAACATCTAGTTTGCTTTCTTACTCTATTATGAAGATAAATATAATACACTGTGTGCAGAATTATGAGGCAATTTAGTATTTCAATCACATCATCCTTTCCATACATGTTGTCCTGCTCCAAGCTTTATAGGCTTGAAAACCAACTACCAGTTAAGTAAATCAGGTTATGTGCATTTCTGTAATGAGAAGGGGTGTGGCCTAATAACATCAACACCCTATATAAGGTGTGCTTAATTATTGAGCAAATTCCTTTCCTTTGGCAAAATGGGTCAGAAAAGAGGTTTGACAGACTCTGAAAAGTCAAAAATTTTCAGCAGCAGTTTGGAAATTGCCAAGCTTTCGGTGCGGGATCATCGCACAATCAAGCTGTTAATGGCAAACAGCCAACAGGGGGGCAAATGGCGTGTTGAAAAAAGAAGATGCAAAAAAACTCGCCATGAATTGAGAAGGATCCAGCATTAAGCTGCCAGGAAGCCATTAGCCACCAGATGAGCCATATTTCAGAGCTGCAACATATCTGGAGTGCCGAGAAGCACAAGGTGCTCAATACTCAGGTACCTGGCCGAGGTAAGGAAAGCTGAAAAAAGGCCACCTTTGAACAAGAAACACAAAAGACAAAACACGTCAAGATTGGGCCAAGAAATATCTGAAGACTGATTTCTTCAAGGTGTTTTGGTCTGATGAAATGAGAGTGAGTCTTGGTGGGCCAGATGGATGGGCACCAGGCTGGATCAGTAAGGGGCAGCAAGTTCCTTATCGACAAGGTGGAGGTGGGGTACTGGTATGGGCTGATATCAAAAGATGAGCTTTGTGGGACCTTTTTTCAGGTTGATGATGACCTACGGCCAGGTTCTGGAAGACCCCTTCTTCAAACAGTGGTACAAGAAGAAGTCGCCATCATTGAAGAAAAACATGATATTCATGCAGGACAATAATCCGCCACACGCATCAAAGTACACCACAGCGTGGCTGGCCAGAAAAAGTCTAAAAGGAGAAAAAAATAAAAACATGGCCCCCTTGTTCACCTGATCTGAACCCCATGGAGAACCTGTGGTCCTTCATGAAATGTGAGATGTACAGGAAGGTCTGGGAGGCTGTGGTGGCTGCTGCACGCAATGTGGATCACAAACAGATCAAAACACTGACTGAATCTATGGATGGAAGGCTTTTGAGCGTCATGGTGAAGAAAGGTGGCTATATTGGTCACTGATGTGTTTTTTTGAATTTCGCAAATGTTCATTTCTGAATTTTGAGTTGTTATAATGGGTTTACCTGGTGAAAATAAACAAGTGAGATTCGTATATATTTGTTTTTTATTACATTGCCTAATAATTCTGCACAGTAATATTTACCTGCACAAACAGATATCCTCATAAAATGGCCAAATCTAAAAAATAAAAATGAAAAATATGAAACTTTGATACTAAGGAGTCTTTTGGGTTGATTAAGAACACAATTGAGGCCCAATAATAAAAATACAACTTGCCTAATAATTCAGCACACAATGTAAACCTACAGTTACCCTGATTAACTTCCAAGTGAGCAGTAAAAGCATATTTAAGACAGCAGTCATGGAAGTAAAGTAGCTGAATCAGCAATAAAGTGCACTACATCAGAATATGATAGGTCTGTATGACATGTCACATATGTAAATAACATTTAGAATTAGAAACCTCTTCCTTCCACCCCACATGCAGGTTGAAAAATCAAGGTTTCTGGATCTTTCTGCAGCCATCGTCTACACATCTGTCACTGCAGCGCCTACATCCATGTGCAGACAAACAGACAAGGAAACTGCGATTCAACCAATTTAAATAGCTCTTCTCATCAGACTGTAATCATACTTTAATATGGCTCCCTGTTGGTTTACAGAACATGTTTGACTTATGTGTGACTTATGTGTGCATGTACTTTAATGTGCTCTTGATAGACTGAATTAATGTCACCCTTTGCTCCAGTGCTTGCCATTTCACCATCATTAGACAGTTTTGTTATGGCAACAGGAAAGAAATCTTTGGTATGACAAAAGCCAAGGGAACATTTGATTAAATGCATCAATCTCTATTAGGAATAGCCATACTCGGTGTCAGTGCTGCTCAGCATAAACAGATTATTAAACCTGCTGCTGTGCAAATATTAACTAAACAAAACATTTATCCTACTAATTATTATCACTGAGATCCTTGTCTCTGGCACAAAATGTTCCACTACAATAACGAGGCTGTATGGAAAGATCATAATGCCCTGCAAAAGGTATTTATATGGCATGACCTTTTCCAAATCTTTTTCTAGCAACTTTAATTTATAGATTGGATGGAAAGCATCGCTGAAAAAAATATGTGTATATATATTTTTATATATTGTTGTAATTGACCGTGAGAAAAGTTTAGGCTAAGACTTTAACTGAGGGTCCCCCCTTTTAATTAAGAATAAATCTCTCCCACCGTGACCTAAATTAGCCTCATCCGTGGAAAATATTTTTGACAAATGAACTAAGAAACATCAGCTGCAGCAGTAAATAAACTATGTTTTCCCTTTTTAATAATCGCAAAACTGCTACCTTTCAAGTGCAATTATTTTAACTGTTCATTGTGCAAAAGAATTCAAAGTTCCTATAAACATTTTTTTTTTTAATATCTCCTGTAATTTGTACGTTTAAAAGTAATTTCTTTGAGCCTTGGCTCAGTTGGAGCGCTGATGTATTTAAGCAGCATGGAGGTCCATACTCCTGCATGCATTCCAAGTTGGATGCAAATTGAATAACAACCCTTTGTTTTTTCTGGACTATTTGGGCCTTTTGTTGTGCATGGGCTATGTGATTGGTCTTTTGAATCTTAATGGGACTCATGTAATTTATTTGGAATGAGTTCCATGACTGAGCTGTAAATTCTTGGATAATGAAACTGCAATCTTTCCCCTCTGTTCAGTGATGCTTCTTCTCTTTTCACAAAGATGGCTTCCGTCACCCCTCTTTCACTATTTGTCCTCTATTTGTCCTCTATTTGTCCTGTTTGTCTAAAATCTGAACAATTAAGTCATCAAAGGTGTGCTTTGTGTAAAAGCTACCGGCTCTCTTAATGCTGTGCCATGCATTTGTGTAGTTATTGTTTAGTTTCTCCAATAATAGAGAATGCGCAGTCCTTGCTGCACTGGATCGCATAACTAACGCCATCAAGTTTAGGTTTGGGTTTTCTGTCTTTAGGTTGAACAAGCTTTTATGTCTGAATGTTCGTTTTTAAAATTAAACGGAATGTTGTGTTTAAAGAAAATCATTCTAGGTTTGTCAGAAATTCCTAAAACATATGGAACTACAATATTGCTTTGTCCTTCTGCTTTTTCCTATATATTAGATGAAGCGTTTTTCTTCCTGCTAGATGCTTTGGCCGACTCAACAAACTCACTGTTGGAAAACAACATGCTTCATGTGATTTCCTGACATGTTTGTGTTCTTTTTTTTCCTATTCTGTATTTGAGGGAATATTGTCAGCTGGTAATTATGAGCTCTGATAACAGAAACTTTATGTTCCAGTGGGTGATGTGAGTAAAAATGCAGGTCAGGATGTGTAGGTTTCTGGAAAACCTCCAGGTTAAGATTCCCATTGTGAACAGGAGATGCAGAGCTATACAAAAAGCTCAAGTTTCCTACCACATTTGTAGCCATTCAGAAATTTCCTCACTTTTCTTGATGGGCCCTTGGCTGGTCTTTGGCTGAGGGGTCCCCTACAGATTCCTTTTTAAAAATAAATCTTTGTACTAAAATATTCTTTCTGTCACTTGATTTGTGGACATTAAGATCTAAAGAGAAGCATCATTATCCTGGTCAGACCCTGTAAGTCAATGAAAGGGAGTGGTCAGAACTTCTAAAAATAAAGAGGGGGTCACTCCAGTGGCTGGGACTTGGTGAGTTGGGAATAGGTCTGCAGGTGGGCTGGGAAGGGCCATTTTGAATAGCTGCTACTGTAAATAGAGGCACATTTACAGTTAAATTTAAAGGTAATTTCCAGAAGGATGTGTATTTAAAAACATTTTTTTGAATCTCCACCCAAAAGAATGCTTCACTGGGAAAAAAATGTAAATTAAGAATAAGTATATATTTTTCTTAAAATACAGATATGTACATTTTTTCTTGAATTGAGGAGGTAAGTGAGACACTTTGCCAATGGAACAAGAAAATTTACATTTAAAATAGTAAAACACACAGGCTTTGTCTTATTTTCAGTGCATATAATCTACAGTAATTATCTTATTTTAAGAGTAATAATACTCATTCTATTTGTAGAGCATCTTATTTACATGCTGAAATTAACGCTCAATACACTTAATCTAAGACTTGGTGACTTATTTTTAGATAGTTTTTGCAGTGTAAAACATGTATAATATTTCTTACACTCAAAATTATGCAGCATTTATCCATCTGCCAAATAAAACCCCAATGAAAATACAGATGGAGATAAATAGATATAAAGGCTTATGTAATATTTGCAAGATACTGTATTATTTAAATAATTTTGTCTGAAACTGATAATGTCTTTAAAGAGTATTGTGCAATTTTTTTTTCTATGACATTTTTACCTAAAGGCTAAACTCAGGTTTACCTTAACACAATGTATGTTTTGTCTTTACTTTGTGAACACTGCCTTCTTTCTTTCACCACTTACTGTCATACTGGCTCCTCTACGGCTTTTTTGTTCGCTCTCTTTCACGCATTGCTTCCTGCAGACTGTTTTCTTTGGCTGAGTTTAATATTGCAACAAAGATTCCAGATAGTATCCATCACAACCGTCATTATACAAAAACTACATCAGGTCTCAGGCATTGCTTATCTCAGCCTCCCCTTCCTGCTACTATAGACTGGCACCTGACAAGTCTACCTTTCTTCCAGCAGAACTTCAAATATGCCAAAAGAAAAGCTTTAATATTCTGGCCGGAAGTTTAATCTGTCATGGCTCTCATCGCGGGTAATGTACATGTATTACAGTATTATTTTAAGTTTTTCTATTTTAACTTAGTGGTTTGGGTTCAACTTTAATATCTTTATTTCAGAAACTAACGGGCAAACTGTGTGTGACTTACATAAAATGATATGATTTAATGAAAATATGGCCTTACACTTGTGTCTGAAAGTTACAATAAATCTTAGAAAGACAGGTTTCATAGAGTAGTTTTAAATGCAACATTATTTCAAGCCTTTACCTTAAAAATAGGCTGCATTTGACTTTTGTTTAGCAAAAGAAAAACAAAATAAATGTTTTAGATCATCCTGTTCAAAGTCTGGTACTAAACCCCGTTTAAATGCATTGGCTTGACCTAAATTATCTCACAAATACTTGCAGCTTCCTGCTTTCTAAGATTGCCTGTTTCTGCTACTTTAGAAAGAAATGACTGAGAATAAAGACTGTGAGCAGGGCTGTTATCAGGAAATAGTATAGACCAGACATTGTGATGTATGGGAGTACTTCATAACCCAACCCATGTCTGTTTTTCTCAGCGGTAAGGGATTATTGATGCTGTGTGGTGTATCAGAATTTTTGGGAAGGCTTATAATACCATCAGGGCAACATCTTTGCCTGGGAGGTCTGTGGTTCTTACTGTAAGACAATGCCAGACCTCACTTTGGAGAGCCTGTAGGCACAAACTGCATGTGCTGTTCTGGCCCTCCTTCAGAATGAGCTGCCTTCTACTAAAATAAATTAAAACTGGTCAGAGAATCCTCAGAAAAAACAGCTAAAAGTGGGATTAAAAGATGGTTGTTTTGGCACAAAGAGACATCTTCCTATATTTTCTGACTGTGAAACATAAAATATTGAAACATTATTACAGTAGCCTTTAGTATTAATTATAATTTCTATTATTGTTATTATTATAGTTCAGTTGTGTTTATAAACACAGTTATCAGTTATAAGTTTGACAAAGTGATGGAAGGATGGATGGACGGATGGGAGGGATGGATGGACGCATGGATGGATGATGGTTGCATGGATGGATGGATGGATGGATGGTTGCATGGATGGATGGATGCACAATGGATGGATAGATGTATGGATGGATTAATGGATGGATGGATGCACAGATAGATGTATGGATGGATTTATGGATGGATGGATGGATGCACGAATGGATGGATGCAAGGATGAATGGACGGATTGATGGATGCGGATGGATATAGATGTATGGATGGATTTATGGATGGATGGATGCAAGGATGGATGGATGCATGGATGGATGCCCAGATAGATGGAT
>JAGKQL010000015.1:23391311-23492486 GCA_018398635.1 Cyprinodon brontotheroides | reverse complement strand
TGGATGGATTGATGCATGGATGAATGCACGGATGTATGGATGCATGGATGGATGGATGATGGATGGATGGATGGATGGATGGATGGATGGATGGTGGATGGATGGATGATGGATGGATGGATTGATGCATGGATGCATGGATGGATGGATGATGCATGGATCGATCCATGGATGGATGGATGGATGGATGCACTGATGGATGGATGATGGATGCACGGATGGATTGGATGGATGGATGGATGAATGATAGATGGATGGATGGATTGATCCATGGATGGATGCATAGGTGACATGTAGCTGTGATGGCCGAAAAGTCATTACATGCGTTGGACTTGAAATCTAATGGGGTTTCCTCGCCGTTATGTTCAAACCCTGCTCAGCAGCTTTGAGCTTACTTTTAAGCTGAGGTTAATTTTAAGTATGTCTGATTCTGATTCTAACGCATAGACGGTGAATGGATGGATGGATGGGATGCATGGATCGATGGATGAGCGGATAGATGAATGGATGGATGGATGGACCCGCTGCTATAATGGTTACAATCCCTTGCTGATCCTATCTCCACTCTTCTAGTCCAAAATCAAATGTATTTTTCTCTTTTTTTAAACTTTTGTTTTAATATGTTTAACAGTTGTTTTTTTCTCTATTCATTTTTCTTTCTTTACTACTGTAACTAATGAATATACTTATACTGTACAAAAGTATTAATAAATAAAACTTAATTATTCCTGTGTATAAAACCTCATCGAAGAAAGAATTGAAAAAGGAAAAGTATTTCTGCATAAAGGTGGTCAGAAAATTCCTCAGCAGCGCTGAACACCACCCTGCTGTCTATATTATCATAAAAACGTGTTTTTCAGCTTTGTGAAGGTCATTTTGTCCGTCATTATTCATATTACAAAAGACTTGATGCCGTGTCTGATTTCAGCGTTAAACCTGTAATGGGAATAATGCTAATGGCTTATTTTCTGATCAGGAGAGCAGAAGCTTGGTATCCATTTCAAGGGCTTGTTAGTTGTTCTGATAAGAGAAGGAATCTCAAGGTCTTATTTTACAATCACTAATTCATCAAAAGGCAAGATGGCAGATCAGTTGTACGTTTTTTATGTGATAGAAGGTTATTTAGGTTTGTTAACATGTACTTAGTTTTTCCAGTTATGTGAAATTCACTGATTAATAATCTAAATTAACTTTAAGCCTATTTTAAAACAAAACCCATTTTCACAGTCTGGACTAACAGCTCAGCAGAGTTTGTAAAGTAAGCACTTGGAGCAATAGATGGGGTGTGTTTGAATTTACTTATGAGGTAAACATTTTTGGACAACATGCTTTGTCATGCCAAGGGAACAGCAATTTTCCCCTAATAAACATTAAATGGAGCAAGGTCTAAAAGAAGGACATGGACATTTTTGGGATGATGTTTCCAGGGTTCCTTCTGATTGTTGAGAAGATCAGGAAAGTCTTTTGTCCAGAGAAGAAAAGGCGAGAGTTACTATCAGCTCTGAGCTCTGCCAACTGTGACGCATCCTGATGCAATCCATGTGTGGGGCTGTTCCCATCCGAGCGAGGTGGCTCATTCATTATTTCACCATGAATAAAGAGTTGGATCAAAATATCCTTCAAGAGAAAATTCTTCCAACAATCCTGGCACGATTTGATGATTATGTGCAGATTATTTATCCACAGCAGGGCACCGTGTGAAGACAGAAATATGAATATGAAGAGAGACATTTTGGAATCTCAACAGATATTAGCCTTTACAATACAATATAATATAATATAATAAATATAACATAATATAATATAATATAATATAATATAATATAATATAATATAATATAATATAATATAATATAATATAATATAATATAATATAATATAATATAATATAATATATTATAATATAATATAATATAATACAATACAATACAATACAATAGAAAAACATTGGGGATATTCTGGAAGGCTGGCAGCAAGGTAAATAGGTAAATGAAGGGGTACAGGTACAGACAGGCCACAGCAATGTAAAGAATAAATAAAAACAGAATAGTGTATAGAAAAAAACCTCTTAAAAATAAAAGAAATGCGCATTTAGTAAAAACTGAGACAGTAAGATCAAAGGAAAAATGTTGAAGATAACAGAAAGCAGAGCCTTGTTTACAGAACGACTTTAAAATTTAAGGGGCAAATAAAAAATTAATATAAAAATAGTGTGGATGTGAAAAAAGATAAACCATGCATCCATGCAGTTAGTTGCATGTAAGTAAGCAGATGATCTGGTTGGAAACACACAAAAAAATACTTCTAACAACAGCAGGGAGGAGAGATCTGCAATAGGGCTTCCTTGTGCACCTTGGTTGCAGCATTCAGTTACTGAGGGAGCTCTGCAGTTCAGTAAGTTTGGTTTTGGATGTAACACAACAAGGGTTTCAACTGGAATCGGCTTATATCATTTTTTTTCACCACAAATATTATAATTCAGTACATAAATCCTCATAAACAACTCGTTCCCTTATCTAGATTAAAAGCTCTTTGCTTTAATTAGGGGTTTCAGGAAAACTCCCATTGCTTACCCTCTCTCCCTTTCTCACCAGCCTTTCTGTCTTTGTGTCCATTGCATATGTTGTTTTTTTTTTTTCCAAAGCCACTTCTAATAAAGTTTCATACACAATTCCTAAGTGGAACCTTATGGCAACCGCCATGATAGTCCACTTGTGAAAGTAAATCTGCTGGGCTATTATCCAGCACCGGGACATCAATTCTCAGAGCTGTACTGGAAAACAGGACAGATAAAACCAAAAAAGGCTGCACAAACTAAAGTCAGCAGAATCCTAAAGCCTAAACCTTTTTAATAATCTGCTAAACTGCTAAAATGTTGTCTGCTATGGTAGTCTGCTCTCCAGTGATCACAGAGATCCTAATATGATTGGTGCTGGACCTTGACTGGATCATTCTAAGACTACAACTTATTTTTGAATATTTCCTTATGTTTACACTGGAAAAATTATCTAGAAATAGGTAAGAATATTCTTAAATTAAGTTTCTTTACCCCTAAGTTTAGTAGGTAAATGAGTTTGCCAATGGAATGAGTATTTTTAATCTTGAAGTAAGATAATTTCATAATATGCACTTGAAATAAGACAAAGTAATTGTTTTTTTTTCTTATTTTAAATTTAAGTTGCCTTGTTCCATTGGCAAAATGTCTCTTTTACCTCCTCAATCCAAGAACCCATCACAGACACCCTCACCTGGACTGTAAACAACACGTCACTGATCAAAAGGGCACATAAGCTCATTGTGGAGGATGAGTAGAGCCCACCTGCCCCCACCCATCCTCACCACCTTCCACTGAAGCACTATAGAGAGCGTTCTGACCAGCTGTCTCACTGTGTGGTGTGGAGGCTGCAGCGCTCAGACTGGAGGAAGGTGAGAAGAGTGGTGAAGAAGAGCAGAGAGGATCATGGGGGCTCTTCTTCCCTCCATTAAAGACATAGACATTTCTTCCCAGCGCTGCGTGTCCCGAGCCGTGACATCATCAATAACCCCTCACACCCCCACCATGGACTGTTCTCCCTGCTGCCCTCTGGGAAGAGGCTTTGAAGCAACTGATGCAGGTCCTGCAGATTTCACAACAGTTTCTTCCCCACTGCCATTAGATTGGTAAACATTGTATAAAACGGGTTATAAAAAGACACAACAAAAAAAACTAAATGTTGGAACTTTAACTATACTTTCATATGTTTACATCACTTTTTTTCATCACAATGATTTTTTGTCGCTGCTGCTTACCTTATCAAGACTGCACTTTAAAAAATGAAAAAGTCTAGAGAGCTGTACTAAATAGAATTTATTTTCTATACACTTGTGTGCACAAAATGACAAAATAAAATCTGTCTAAGTCTGAGTCTAATTTACATTTTTTTCAAGTGTAGCTTTTTAAAGGTTATTTCATATATTACAACAAAGACAAACAAATCCTGTCCTACAAGCTTTATATGAAAGAATTTCATAATTTTCATCATTTTATCCTCTTTAATCGACCATTTTACCTTTAATTATCTGTGATTCAACACAATTTCAGACAGTAAAACACCAGAAGTATCATAAAAAGCTCAGAAGGTTCTGACGCAAATCAGCCTTTTCACTATTTATATCAGAATATTAATAGGCCTAGAGTAATAACATTTGTCTAGGTCGCTCTCCAAGGGAAGCTGGTCGGCGAAGGTCAGCGTGGTTACCGCTGTTTGTCAACGCCACCGCCGAGCTGAAATGCTGGAATAGATTTCTGGAACGGTCTTCACAACCAGGGACAGCCATGTTTCTTTCCGCTGCTGAAAAACGACACGACCAGGCCCCTCTAGAAAAACACTCAGTACCTAGTGGAGAAAAACAGGAGGAAAAAAACCCTGACAAATCCCACAGTAGGAGAATGTGTGGATTTAATCTCCAGTTCTGCTCTGAAATATGTACAGGTTTATATGAATACTGCCCTCTTTATCGTAAATAACATGTCCCACTCCCACGGCCTCCCTACATTCAGCTGCTTTATGGCATTCATCACAACATTGAGCGATAAGTGAAACCATACCCGGAGTTGGGAGTGTTCCTTTCTGTGCGTGTGGCTTAGGGGTCACAGAATAAAGTCACATACTCTGAAAATAGAGCTATTTTCCTTTAATGAGCTAAAACTACTCGAGATTTACAGGCTGATATCTGATCAGCGTAGTCAGACCCACAGAGATGGTGGCTGAGAAGGCGGGAGTCGTAGAGTTTAGGGGGTTTTATTTGAGCGGGAGGACACTGATTGTTGGGGCTTCCTGGAAAGGCAGCTTATGCTTTACGTCTTTTAGCTGTCTGTGGTGGCGACTGCCATCTATCTGTGGCCCGTAGAGATCCCAGCACGATAGATTAACGTATTAAGTCATCGTAATCTAGAAAGATTTCTGTCAGCGAGGAACAGGAGGTCAAAGAGTTGCTCTTCGTCATGGCAGGTTCAGCATCGTCCCTTTGTCAGACGATCGTACAACATACTGAGAATTCTGTGGTTTCTCTTCATCCTGGTCAGTTAGATGATACTCTAACTATCATGTTGGTGTTGTGAATCAGACACTTCCATCACTAAATCAAGCAGAAGTAGAGAACTTTTTGGTGAATTATGTCGTGCAGTTTTTTATCGGCGAAGCCAGCTGCAGCTCGTCACATTGAAACTCTATTTCTTAAAGTAAAAACCCTTCCAGAACTCATCGTAACTCTTGTTCCAAAGTCATTTGGCTTAGGCTGGAAAAGAATTTGAGGCATAAATGTTTTTCTTACAACAGTTCTTCAATATTTTTTGCAGGATCTTTTGAAGCTTCTGTAAGCTTCTCAAAGTCAACTTATTTATTTAGTAGAAAATGAATTGTTTTCTGGTGTCATTTTTCCAACCCAGAAGCATTTTCCCTCACACTTGCCTCCACTGTGAAGCCGCCTCACCTCATGTTCATGATGTCACCGTTAAACACCACTTCTGCCAATCAGGCTCTTCTTTGGGCAGAATGAACCAGACTTCTGAAAAACACAACTTACCTTCAAAGTCCACTATGTCAGGATCCTCTGTGCTGTGCTTGACTGTAAACTTCATACCAAATACACAAACTCTGTGATCAATGACAGCATTTAAAGTCCTCAGCACATTAACACGGCCAGCTGAACTCCAGCTAAATTCAATCTTATCCTATTTTTCCCAGGACCACACTAAATATACATACATAACATTGTTCAAACAGTAAACAGAACCATCACAGCAAAATGAACTAACTGCAAGCAGCTATATTGGATGAAAAAACTCTGTCTTATTAAGACATTTATGAGTGTCTTTATAAATATTTGGGCGAGAGAACAAGCTATAATCCAGCTGTTGGGCTGCCAACAGGATGCGGCAGCCGCAGCCCAGAGTGTCCCAGATGCTGCAGCCATGAACATGGAGGAGTCTGAAACCACATCAGGGAAACAGATAAGAACAGAAAGGCTCAGTAGTCCAGGAGTCCAAAGCCAGGTCAGAACAGGAACAGGCTGGTTCAGAGATCCAGGAGTCCAAACATCATTCTGCTTCATTCTATCTCTATTCTCCTATTCTGCAGAATCTGTTAGTTCAATCTTTAACATTCTGCTCTCTCTGCTTTTTCTCATATTAACTTCATCTGGTCTGTTCCTGTTTGGCTGTGACTCCATCCTGGAGAGAAATATCAGCTGTGCTGCTGCCATCAACACCTTTGTTTATAAATGTTGGAGTTTGTCCTGTTTTCCAGTGTAGTCCTGTTTCTCTGACTGTCACTGGCTGGATGTGCTCCTCTTCATCCTCTGACAGGGTCTCTAGCTTAGAAGTTTGTCTGCCTGGCTGTGTGTTTCCTGGATGCAGAGCGCCTGTGGAGCTGGTTGACAGTTGCCTTTTGTATCTGATTTTTCTGTATTTCTGCTTCTGTCATCCTTCCCCAACCCCCTTTCGGCAGATGGCCGCTCACTCTGAGCCTGGTTCTGCTGAAGGTTTCTTCCTGTTATGGCAAGGGGTTTTTCCTCTCCACTGTATGCAACAGCATTATTGTGAGGGATTGCATTGGAGTCAATGAGTTGATGCAATCAACTGGTTTCTTTGGATAGAAAACTTTTAATCATGTATGATCTGGTGAACTGTAAGGGTGCCTTGACGTGATGTGTGTGGTGTTTTGCGCTATATAAATAAACTTTTATTTATACTGTTATCCATTATTTTCTTTTGGTCAATCACATCATGTTCTAGTTAAACCACTAAAAGTTGTTCAAGGATCATATTTATCTTATACATTTTCAGATTTCTAATTTCTATTATTATCAACAAACACATATAGTGTTGTGTTTTCATTAATCATTGGTGTCATGGCCTTAGCACTGATGACTGGCTTAATGGTTCATTCCATTCACTTGTCTAGCTCCACCCAGTTCCTCATCACTGTTCACCTGTGCCACCTGCTCTAGCCTCTATTTAAACTTCTTGCTCCCAGTCATCAGCTCCAGATTATTCGAGCCTTCGATGAGAGTTCTCTGGTGTTCCTGTTTGTTGCTTTGTTTACCTGGTTACCGACCTGTTCTGCCTGGCGGGCATTCTGGGCACAGGGACTGGAATACTAAGCCAGAGGAACCTGGCCTTTGGCTTCCAAGCTACTGATTTACAGGTCGGCATGTATTAATAAACGCTTTTGAGAATCACACCTTTTACTGTCTGCTTCGGATTCGGATTGCGCTATTTCCGATTCGTCACAATTAGCAGTTAAAATAAATTATTTGTCCTCCAGGATCTCTCAATAATTTCCATTTCTGTTTTCTACAGTAGTTTTCTGTTTCATATTTTCTTATAATCTGGTGCTAAATTATCACCTGTTTGGGCTTTAGCTCTAATTATACAACTTTTAAGGCCAGATCTGTAAGGTGGGCCAGATCTGCTGCAATTCCCTATTCATGACTTTCATAAATAAAAAGACTGTTAATTACTTGTTTCAGCTTTTAAAAAAGCTATACGCTTACTTAACCAAATTCACCATTTTTAAGACCACACCCTGGAGCTGGACATGGATTTATTAGCCAAAAGCAACTACAGACTGCTGACTACAAATTTACATTTTGCTTTGCGCCAATGAGCAGTATGGCTAATTCCTTTCGTCTCCTCAGGGATTTCAGCAACAATAATCCTGTTTCCTTTAGTTGAGTTTAACAGATTCAAAGTTGCGCATATAATAAAGCCTTTGATCGCTGAGGACAGAGCGCTGTAGAGGACAGACGCTGTAGAGGACAGACGCTGTAGAGGACAGGACGGAGACAGAGTGAGAGCGGTGAACGTCCTAAGGCTGCCTCCGTCACACTCCCACAGTCAAAGAGCAGCAGCCAGATCTGCAGTGGATCACAGCTCGAGGGTCCTGGTTAATCTTTGGAAGCAGTGAAACTGAAACAATTGTTCCCACTGCCTTACAGCTCACACGGCAGCAACAAAAGGTGTTTAGAGTGTGAGAAGCGGTTCCAATAACTCTGTATTTATGCAGTCCTGCATTAAAACACCTCATAAGCTCAGAGCAGAAACAAACTGGGGGCCCACACCACAGAGCAAATAAAAGTGGCAATAAAAAAAATATTATGTTGCCTGCTCTGTTTAAATAAAAATAAAATAAGCTAATATTGTTTCCCAGAGCTGCTGAAAAGAGTAAACGACACGTAAAAAAATGAATGCATCACATTTGGAAACCTTAAAGGTGTTTATGTACGGCGCAACACTTTGGTTTGTTTTTTACTTCCCCACAGCTTTCTTAACTTTCCCACCACAACCACTGTGAAAAATTCAATTCAGTTTATTTATATAGCACCAACTCACAGCATATGTCATCTCAAAGGCACTTTACAGTTCACCGCGATCATACAGTCAATTGCAGTCCCTGAAACTAAGCATGCTTATAGCCCCAACAGGGAAAGGAAAAACTCCCTTTAACAGGAAGAAACGCCTCCAGCAGGACCACATATAGGCTCAGCGTGACTATGCCATCTGCTGAGGGCCAGGCTCGGGTTCAAGCGCATCTATAG
The DNA here is from genome assembly GCA_018398635.1 of Cyprinodon brontotheroides. Taxonomy (NCBI): domain Eukaryota; kingdom Metazoa; phylum Chordata; class Actinopteri; order Cyprinodontiformes; family Cyprinodontidae; genus Cyprinodon; species Cyprinodon brontotheroides. The sequence continues at coordinate 23,483,906 of JAGKQL010000015.1, read as the reverse complement.
CGGGATATTTCTGTATAAAAACAGGAGAAAGGAGCAGCAATTTATCAGCAGCTTAGTACAGGTGGTGGAGATTTCTGTTTGGTGTTCCACTCTATTGAAGGAGCCGTTTTTGCATAAAAATTCTAACCTAGAACTGGGTTCTGTGAAGGAACCATGAACTCAAAATGCTCATAATGTTGTGTGTATTTTAATAATGTTCCCTGACCGACACTTTCTAAAGCAGCGGATCACCAATCTTTTACACAGTTGAGGGGCAGCTAATTCAGAAGGTTACTGAGTCACAGGAAGGGCTACCAATGTGCTGTACCTGCTGAATGACAACGAGGGTCAACAATCACCTAAACTGGCATACATTATAAACATATCTTTATCGTTTCTTTAAATTTCTAATTTTCTTTTAAACATTTTCATTTTGAAATCTCTATAAATGCTTGATTTGATTTGATTTGATATGATTAAATGATGAAATGTTCTATAACTGATTAAAAAAAGAAGAGCAATAGAATACAATGAAATTTCAAACGTTGCTCACTGTTGAGTTGTTCTATTTTCAGAAGAGTCTAAGGGCACCCCTTGTGGTCCTTGAGGGCCCCTTGGTGCCTGCGGGCACGATGTTGGTGACCCCTGCTCTAAAGTCTAAAGCCTGTGGTCAAGCTGTGATCATTTTATTAGTCATTATAAACTTTTTGAGAGCATGGACTAACTTTCCATTCGAACAGCAGCCTAAAACTGCAGACTCTTACCTTTATGCACAATTTGGTGGTGTGGGCGCTTCTTTCAGCAAGAAATCAGAGAAAGATGTGTTTTCAAAATCAGCTAAGGGCATGCTGCGGTGGTGCAGTGGTTAGCGCTCATGACCCATGTAGAGAGGAGATGTGGGCGACCCGGGTTTGAATCCAACCTGGTTGTTTGCTGCATGTCCCTCTTATGCCTGCTTTCCTATCAGCCTACTGTTGGAAAACTGAGCCACTAGTGCTGTAATGACTGCAACAAAAAAGAATAATCTCAGTTTGGCTACAGTGAAGGAAGTTAAACCATCAAACCATAGATATGAATTCATAAATAGCCGTATGTACATTATCTTAATATCATTTCTAAAGAAAGGAAAGGGGGTGGTTCTGTGGTTGCTAAGTAGCTGCTACTCAGGCTGTTAGGTGTTTGTTTTACTCATCAGATAAAGAGGCTAGGAGGAAAAAAAGTCTCTTTTGTGACAGTTTTTTTGCAATGGAACTTGAAGCTAAAATATTAAAGATATTTTGTCCAGGATGTGTGGGATCTGCAGCGACCTTTGAACCATCCAAGATGGAAGGAAGGTCACCTTGCAAAAATCTGATGGAACAGCAAAAGAGCAAGAATTTCATCCTATTTGGTTGACATCCATCAGAGGCTCACAGTTATGGAAAACACTGCCAGCTCATGTTAGGGGCTGTGTAATCTACCATACGTTTGCGGCGGTATCCTTAAAACATTGGTTGAAAACTAACCAGACATGTGTTCACAGGTAAATTGATCCGTTTCCATGGGCCTGTTTTCCTCATTTGCCTGTAAACCTCAACTTTATTGTGATTTTATGTTATTGGCATCTTATCTGTTTGTGTCCACTTTGTTCTCTTCTCGTAGCCTCTTGTTTAAAGTTCACTGTTTTTACCTGCCTTAGGAAAGCGGATGCAAATTAGCCTGTTGACGCTGAATTCTGGCATATTTACGATACCGATGCTTTATGCTGACATGTTAATGAATAATGCATTGTCCTAATTCCGATAAAATAAATAAATAAAAATATTTGCGTTGATAAAGCCAAACCGCGCGGTGATGAACAGAGGAAAAACTAGATAATTCAAATGTCTACACTGCAGCTATTGCAGGTCTGACCCAAACTTCCCCTCTTACCAAGCCAGGCATCATGCGGATAAACTCAAGTTCTGCTGTGGTTCGATTCCGGCATGATGTTAGCACGAGACATCATGATCTGCCCAGCCCGTTATATATTCGTGCTGAATGGGGAGACGAAGTCAGTAATCCAGCAGACGACTGACTTCGATGGAGGTCTAAAGACAAGTGTTTAATGATCGTCATAATCAAGTCTGCTGGACTGACTTATTTTCAGTTGTTTGAAAGCGACTTCTGATGGATTTATCATCCACCTCTTACAGATTGCTGTCCTCTGGCAAGAAATTCTTAAGAGTCAAAATCCAAACTCCAAAACTAATAAAAGGTTATATAAAAGCTGCTGCAGTAAGTCTTTATATCTGGAGTTTTTCCACATGCTGTGAACTCACCGAACAAACCTGACCGCTTTCATCTCAGTGAAGCAGTAAGGAAACTTCTAACTAAATGTGAAATATAGAATTACCCAAATAAGTGGAAATTTTACTATGATAGATTTCTTTCTTTAAAAATAATTAAGTGCATGTACTGACAAGGTGATGAATTTTCCCAATTATGTACAAAAACAGTTACTTGTTCGGCCGTAAAATACTACACAGAGTTTTATTGTCTGCAAATCCACCTTGAGATTTATTGTGAAGAATTTTAGTCAAAGCCAAGCAGTTCATCCAGAATGCCATGTTTCCCCGTCTCTACCTAATATAAAACAAATCGTCTACGGCAGAATAAATGACACATTTATAGAATTCCAGTTTATGTATTCATTAAATGCTAAGTAAAGGTTTAAAGAGAGAAAATAAGCAGACTGTATCCACCTCTGCTGTGACACATGGGAGGAGAGGAAAATGCCAAGGGAGTTATGTAACGGGCCACAGAGAGGGTGAGGGTAATAAGAGTTGACCGATGATAATTAGCAGCATGCTCCGGTCTGTCGGACAGAGGGAGAATTTTAATTGTTAATATTCATATGATCCTTATGTTCCACGAGGCTCCAGAGGAAAAACTGTTTATGGAACAAATAAGGTTTAATTTCCCCACCAGCAGAAATTCCTGCTGCTGTTTGAGGCCCTTTTTTTCATCTACAGAAAGTTTGCCAGAGTGGAGTAAGAACATGTGCATCCAAAGATGCTGCAGTTGGTCCAACAGCAGCCTGTTTGAGCTGCTGAAGACCCAATGGGAGGTTTGGGAGCATCAGGCTGAGCAGATAAGAAAAGGTCCATCTTCAGGCCAAAAGACTATTCAGTATAACGCCACAAAAATATGTTGATCTGATCAAGCTTTAATGCTGTGCTCACATGTAATCATTCTGCTGCTAAGTTAGGATGCAGTTAACTAGAATGCTTAGAAATGAGACGAGTAGTACGGTCAACTTGGAGACATACTAACCTATAAATCAGAGGTCACGGACTATCGGACCGCGCTCCGGATCCGGACCCCCCTGCTGGCTAATCCGGACCCAGCCTCATTTAAAACCTTTATAAATTACTGCATAAATTACCTTCTACTTACATCGCAGTCTCCATATAATCTGTAAAACTCCCTACAAAAGTATAATAAAGCAATTTATATGCATAAATCAAGAGGAACACTATGGCTCCACTTTGTGAAAGTAAAATCTGTTGGGCTCTTTTTGGCATCAAGACAGTTATTCTTATTCTGTTAAAAAAAAAAGAATAAAATAAATAAATAACCGCATGTTGTCCGACGACAGTGTCTTACTTCACTTCACCCGTTAACATGGTAAACATGGACTTCCACGGCACCAGGCTACATGTGATGCACCTTATCCTCCAATGAGCTGTTGTCAGTCTGGTGCTGCTGCTGCTACTTGTAGACACAGCAGGCAAAACCTGTGGCAAGCCGGGCGATGGGGAAAGAAGGAGAAGATGATGAGAAAAAGAGAGCAGAGAAAGTGTGGACTGCTGGAAGAACTGTGGTGAACTGGTGAAAGAAAAGTGAAATGGTGCTCAAAGATGACCCTGCACATTTAGAGGATGTTTGGCTCAACCTGCTGCTGTGAAGGCAGGATTCTCCACCATGAACAGGAATCAAAAATAAATATGATTCAGGCTCAAAATGAGCTCCTTGATATGTGCTTTAGAATGGCTTAGTCTCCATTCAAAACCCAGGTTTAAAGGCCTTGCAGGGCAGCATAAAGCCCACTGCTCTTATTAAGCCTGAAAAAAAAAAAGAAAACAAGCATCTTTTTCTTTTTCTAAACTTTTTTTAAATATTTTTTTTATTTAAAGATTCAATGTATAACATGGATGCATAAACACCTAATTTTTTCGCAGTGTTAAATTCTGTTTAAAGTATCAGATTATAATTAAAAATGTGTCCGGACCTTTACTGGTTGACGATGTTTAATTGGTTCCCCCTGCTGTAAACCATGTCTCAGGACAGTGTGGGGAGGTTGGAGTACTACGTAGTAAACTTTTTGCTCCATTATTGTTGCAACAACACTGGAACTTTTTGATTGAAAATGTAAAAAAAAAAAGTGTGTAACAAAGAAAATAAACAAATTTAAAAAAAAAAAAAAGAATTTTGAGAGTAACTTTGCCATGTTTTCAAATTTCATTTCAAATTATTGCAGTTATTTCAAAATGTATTTTTGTTCTAGATTTTTTTTTTCAAATAAAATTTTAAAAAGTGAATTTTTTTTCACACTTTTTTATTTTTATAGATTTTTTAACATATTTAATATTTTGTTGAAGTAAGCTTTCCTCTTAGGATCAAAGATATATTTATATTGGTCAGGAAGGATGTTTAACAACATTTTACTGGTCAATGTGCAAATATGGAAGAGGCTTGAAGTACGCTTGAAGTGAAGAGAATGTGATCTTTGAAATGCAATTTGAAAAGAATTTCTCAAACTAAGTCTGAAACACAGAACTTATGAAAAAAAGTCCATCCATTTTCCGTCATGCTTATCCCAAGCAGGATCGAGGGGGATGCTGGTGCCTATCCAGCTGTCTATGGCCTAGAGGCACCAGTTCATCGCAGTGAAAATACAACATCTGTAAAATTTTATTTTGAAAATATCAAATATGAAAATATTAAATCTGTACAAGAAAAGGAGAAAATAAAACATTTTAAATTTCAAAAATTTAACAAATGTAAAAATAAATAAATATAGACAAACAGTTTCCTTAGATAGAAAACTTTGAATCAATCTGACTGGATGATCTGGTGAACTGTAAAGTGTCTTGAGATGACGTGGTTGTGAATTGGCGCCTATATAAATGAACTGAATATAACTTAAAAAAACAAGTTTTGTATTTGGATTTGACCTTTTTTTTTATTTGTCAAATTGACTTGTTCTTTACATTTTCCAATGATGGAACAAAATGAACTGTCCAGAGATGAAGACTTATCAAAGTAAATCTTAATAATTTCCCCAGCATGCCGACCTGTCTAAGGTGGTCTTAAGAGGACAATCCAGTAAGTAGAGTTTTAGCACCACTTGGTTTTATTTCCCCCCGTGGCTTCCTGAAATACGGAGAGTTCTCCCACAGAATGATGAACAGTTCTGACCCGTGTTTCCTCACACAACTCCGACACTCCAGAAGAGGAAGAACAGAATGACTTGTCTGAAAATAACTTGACATGATGAACGGTTCTGCAGGAAATGTGACCGCTACATACATATTTGAAACCAGCTCTAACGCTGTGGAAGTGATGGTGGTCGGGTTGCACTGCTGGAAACATGGAGCTGACATTGTGGTATGGATGGGAGGCTGCAAGCATGGACGTGTAGCAGAGAAGAACCCGGCTGGTTTTATCTGGGCAAAAATCCTCCGCTGCTTCCAGGAGAATCACAGCTAGGAAAGCCAACACCACATTCTTTACTTTGTTCTGTTTTTTCTAAAATAAGCACATGATTTGTGACGTAGCCAGGCAGTTTAGTAAATCCACAGGCGGGTTTGTCTCACTGGCGAGATAAAGGATTATTTTAGGCCAAGATACTTTGGCCCTCAGCCTTTCCCTCTTAATCTCACCTCTACATTTATTCCACTTCCTGTTTTCTCACGATGACTGTAACCAGTGGTCTCAGCTGGAAAAAGGAACATCAGGTGTGTTAAATTAAAAACCTGTGCTGTTTAAACTAAATAATTACCTGCATGGAGAGTAAATTTACAAGAAAACCAAGACATCCTTGAAGATCTTTTAAACAAACCGACACCTCATCCATTGTACGCAGCGGCGGCGGCCATGTGTCTCCTATTATCAGCACTATTAAGATTTTTGAAGCAAAGTTGGCTGCAAATTTGATCTACTTTCTGATCCTGGACATATTTATTTTAGCAGCCACTCCCCGACACTCTGATTAGATTTCCAGTAGGGATGTAGTAAAGAGGGCACTGTGGGTTGGATGTAATTTGTGTGATGGTTGCTATGGGAATATAAACCCATAAAGGTGACAAACTGGTCGGCCTAAAGGTGATGACCCCCACTTTTTGGGTTTAGCAATAAACCACTCAGCCTTTCCTGTAAAAACATACACACTGAATGTAAACTGCTGTTGCCCATTAGCACGTTTAACTGCTGGGTCCATGTCGCAGTGGATTTGCTCCCAAAGAAACCAGTTCCTAAAGCTTTGTCAGAAATCACAGAGAAACAACTTTGTTTCATTAAGGCCTCAAACAAAATATCTGGAATTACCTTTCAGGGTTTATGTTTTTTTTGTGGTGCTTTATTTGTTTATTTGTTTTTATTTTCAGGATTTGTCATTTCATCAATCTTTCTTTGGTTTATTTCGGTTTTTCGGTAGGGCTCTGGTCTAAGAGGGCAGAGCAAACACAAACAGCAGTTTGTACATTTATTTAGATGTGAAAACGTCCTGATGCATCCCTAAAAAAAAGGTGAGTAATTCTTCTGGATCCTTTGCTGAAGGCTTCCATATCCTCTCCAAGCGGCTTCTTAACAAGGAGTTACTGGTAAACTCAGCCTCATAAATAGAAACCTTTTCATAGTGGATCATGTTTGAAATGGCAGCCATGTTGGAATTTTAAATGAGATTTAGTAGTTAAAACCATCTTTCCCTGACCCTTCACTAATGTTTAATTTTCCATCCATCCATTTTCCATCATGCTTATCCAATCCAGGGTCGCAAGGGGTGCTGGTGCCTACAGTATCTCCAGCTGTCTACAGGCGAGAGGCGGGGTCCATCCTGGACAGTTCGCCAGTCCATCACAGGGCAACACAGAGACAAACAACCATTCACACACCTAAGGAGAAATTAGAGAAGCCATTTAACCTAACAGTCATGTTTTTGGACTGTGGGAGGAAGCCGGAGTACCTGGAGAGAACCAATGCATGTACAGGGAGAACATGCAAACTCCAAGCAGAAATACCCTGGGCCAGGAATTGAACCTGGAACCTTCTTGCTGCAAGGCAGCAGTGCTAATACATGAATCAGGAAAATTTCTGCATACCAAACTGAACGATTGTTGTTCTCTACTTCAATAACCCTTGAGATTTTAAAATTGAAAATGTACCTATTAATCTATTAATTTATCTTTTAATCTATTTTATTAATTTATTTATTTTTTATTTAAAGATTCAATGTATAACATGGATGCATAAAATCCTAATTTTATCACAGTGTTAAATTCTGTTTAAAGTAACAGACTATAATTAAAAATGTCTCTGATGTTACTGGTTGAGGATTTGCTTTGCATGCTCATGGACTACCATAAGCCAGGATTTGATCTAGAAGTTGATTAACAGCATTTCAGGGAGAACTGGAAAGACCTTGAAAAAGAAGGGTCAATAAAAGCTTTTGATACCTGTGAAATGCTTGTAATTATATTTCAGCATACCATAGCAGCAGACCCTGAAGCAGCAGACCCTGAGGAGATGTAATATCATTATTCTCAAAACATTTGGCCATCACTGCCTTTGGCTCAAAGGTTTTGTCCCACATGACTAGACTTACTCACATCATGTAATCCTTGATTTTTCTGTTTGGTTGTTTTGCTTAATGTATAGAAAAATAATCCCATTTCCATACCAAATACAACTTCTTTTTAATCTAAATCCTGAAATTCTTTATTTCAGAGGTCACTGGAAATGATTTGATACAGTTACAACACATCTGGGATTTATTCATTGTTCTAACTTCTATTATCTGCTTTTCCTGCTGAGGGTAATAGATCAAATCCTCTGGCAATATCCTGCATATCAACTCTTCATCTAACAAAGTTAGCATTGAAATCTACCTTATGTGGACTGACAGTGCTGTAAATACATTTCAACACTAAGACATTTTGGCTACTGTTATATCTATCTTATTTAGGGTTTTTTATTTGTTTTTGGTTCAACTTGACTCTGTGTTTTTTGGTGCATTTTAATTTTTTCAGTCCTTCTTATCCTCTGCAAATTGTTTCAAACAAGACACACACAAAAAAAGAGAAAGCCAAAAGTAAATGTGTGTTAATAGACAATAAAAGCAGAAAAGCAGATGCTAAGAGGAGTGTAAATATTCTAAAAAGGTTTCTCAACTTCTTCTTTGATATCAACCGTAGTAAAGCTGGCATCGCACTGGAAAAAACTGGATCAGGGCCTGAAAATCAGATTACTTGATTGTATACGTTTTGTTTATAAGTGAATGATGTTTTTTTGCAAAAACAGGATTAGCATTAGCAGTAAATATTTAGCTGCACCTTTTTAAAACAAAAATAGATCTTGGGGATAATGGCTGGTCAGAAAATGTCAGAACATTTCATGCAAATGTGTCTAAAACATGTGAATAAGACCGGGTTGTGCAACATAGCTGAAAAATTAATCATGATATAAGCCTTGATGTTGTTTGCTATTACTATTCAGGCATTAGCCACAATGAATTTGCTAGGAACATCCCAACCTGGCAAAAATGCACGTAAGACGGGAAACGTTAGCCTTTAGATGCAAAACTAAGAAAACGTAAAGAAGATTTTTTTTTTTTTAAATTAAACTAAGTGAAACTTAAATTTTCCACTTGAGGAGTTCTGCATAGAGCATTTCGACAGACAAAATCTTCTTATTATCTTAAATGCTAAAATGTTGACATAATTACTGCTCTAAGTGTGTCGCTCTGTCATCTAAAGGCATATTTTTCAGTCTCTATATTCCAGTTAATGATTAACCCAAAAGATAAATTAGCCAAATATATGAAGAAAATCGTAGTTTGGTTTAAAGAAAGCATTTTAGTTTTATTATAATTTAGTTTGTTGCAAAGATTTTACAGTTTGAAGAAATAGAAAATGACACCATATGCCAACCGTCACAATGAAGGGCTATTTATACTGCATGCATCGTTTAGGTAGTTAACATTGCATTACTTCTTTAGCTCTTGGAGTTATTTACTGTCACAGGTAGCAGCTTCGGCCGGAGAGTAAGTGCTGAGGGCGGATTGATTTAAGGAGGACCGGCCCTTGCACGCTGAAATTATGACCGACCCACCAGTATCACAGATTACCAGTCCAATCCTGCTTTGTACAAAAAGATGGAAAAACGTGGCTGAAAACAATAATCAATCGCCCTAAGATGTATGGCAGAAAGCAACACTTTTCCCGATATTAAACACAGTCATAACTAATAAAAAAATGGGAAAAACATGTAAATGTTTGACTATTATGTCTGTGTTCAGCATGAATTATGTATACTTACAGTGTTCCACTCATACAATATGTTAGCATAGGGCATGCAACTTTTTATGAATTCCTGTATGGAGAAAGGAAAAATGGGTCACATGCAAGAACCATTCGTATGCACAAATTTGTTCCTTTTCAAACCAGTAAATGTATTATTTTTTTGTCTTTAATGACGTTTCTATCAATGAACACCTTTTTACAAGCGTAGGAAGCCATAGCCCTCTCACCTATATGCAGCCTTATATGGCTTTATTGGGGTGATAATGATGCATGTTTACATTTCTCTGGACCGCACGCTCACTTCCACACAGTTGGACTGCATCACATCTAAGAGGATCCTTTACAATCATTTACTGAAGTTAACATTTTCTTGAATCTGATGAAGAGCGTTATTAAAAGCCCACGGTATAATACGAAGATGTTAGTGCATGAGGCAAAATGTTTTTGGTTTGGTGTCTGGTTTGTAATTTTTTATACAGTCAGATTTATTTACTACATTATAGTCTAGATTCAGCTGATCAGCAGCCAGGGAAAGGAGGATATTCCTAGTATCACATTAGCAGGACTTTGCTCAGGATCAGGAATCCCCATTACCTCAAAGCAACGACCAGAAGATAAATTATCTCCAGAAATAGGAGAGGGGAAGTCGTGATGTTATGTGTGAAAGCACATCCTCTTCAAAACATGTTCATCATATTCAGCACAAAGCAAAAATCACAGAGTGAAAATCTAACATTACCATATGTACAGCGATATGCCTTCTGTCATTGTCTGGCCTTGTTGGCTGTAGGGGGAAGCCCATTGTGTATCTGGGGAGGATTCCCTTCTTCCTCTGTATGTCAGGTGTCAGTTACGTCATTGACAACATGCTAAAAGCTAATTACAGGAAACCACAATGTGCATGTGCATCAATGTATGGCACCTTTAATAGAGTGAGACGACATGAGTCATGAAGGGTCAGTTTAAATTTCACAAAGTCAAGAATGAAAGCGTGACAAGCGTGGTGCTATTTTTAAACACAGCAGTTTCCAAATACTACATTTCCTCTTATATTCAAGAAGCCCCCAGCTTTTACAGTAGCAGCCATTTAAAATGGCCGTTCCCAGTCAAACAGCAGCAGAATGGCAGCCCACTTCCCTGCAGCTCCCAGTAAAATCCCCTCCAACTTCCAGCCAGTGGCCTTCTCCTGGCCGTGCATATTTTTTTACTCTGACTCCACTCTTTCACTGAATTACAGGGATCTGACCAGTGAGATGATGCTTCTTTTCGATCTTCTTCTTGTCCAAAAATCATGACAGAAAGAATATTTTTGTACAAAGATTGATGTTTAAATGAATTGTAGGGGACCAGCCAAGGACCCATCAAGGAAACTGGGAAAAAAAAAAAAAAAAAGAGGTTCGTTTCAATCCAGGAAATAACGGGCCTCTCTTTGTAAAAAGGTGAACACGGGGAGTCAGTGTGAGTCTTACCTGCTCACAGTGACTCCCCTTTAAACAGATGAGTTAAAGTGTTAAGTATCAGAACCAATGACATGTCAGGTTTAACCATGTCATTACAGAGGAAAGGGAGCTCTATGACATCCTAAACTTCTCTCAATAGGCTTGAATATAAATCCTCATGATGGAGTGAAGATGAGGCTCAAACTCTTCTCATAACCTAGGATCAGATCATTTCTGATGAGACTCTGATGCAGAACAAACATGCTCTTCTCTCCACAGCCTGTTTAATGCTGCCGCACATTAGAGAGTGTGTGAGGTAAAACTGTTCTGAAGTCAGTAAGGGTTTATGACCGGACTTGGAATAAGGTACGCCAAAACATCTATCTTGTTGCTTTTGAGCCCCTCAGATGTAGATGTAAATGTTTGGGATCTTTGTCTGACTACATGACCTGGGTTTTTCTTGAGCTTCAGCTCAGTGGCTGACGGCCAGATGCTCCTGTTCTAAATTAGAAAGCAGAATACGTGCTTACTCCACGTATGAAGGGTCTCCCATGACTTCATTCTGCAAGTTGGAGTTTTTTTTATAAAGCTGTTTCAGCTTTTTTTATTGTCATTACATTTTCACATGTAAAGAGCATTAAAATGAACACTCTGCATTTAATCAATCCCCTTGGGGAGCAGTGGAGCAACTGCCATTGTGTGGCACCGGGGAGCAGTCTGGGGTCCAAAGGAATAGTACACCCAAAACACGATTAGCCTTCATTTTTTCTACTCACCCCCATGCTGGAACAACACTCTGGAGTACTTTTTTGATATCCTCAAATGCATCTGGAGATCTGGGAGGCTTCTTGCTGTCTGCTGACATTCAAATAATGGAGGTCTATGGCGCTCGAGGCAGAAAGGTCCATAAATAAATAAAATAAATCATCTTCAGCTGTTTTCCTTCTAGATGAAGCCACAACAGGAGTTACTACTGCTGTTAACCATTTACTTTTCTCTCAAAAAGAAATGACTCCTATATCAATGTTTCTGTCTTCTCTTTGTCAGAGAATGTTTCTGTCAGTGTCTGTGAGATGGGTAAACAAAACTGTTTTGCTTGCAGTGAAGGTGTTGATACTGTGTGCTCAGGCGCATCTCCAGGCCAGCAAATAAAAAAAAACACTCCTGCAGAAAAGAGGGGACTCACCTGTGACTTTCCTGTCAGACCTATCAAATCAAAGTAAAATTGAAGATGAATCTCATTTAAAAATACATCTAGATAAATGATAGATACAAATGAGCACCAATCAAGACCAACATGGTTTCTTCTTGGCAGATAAGTCTCAATGTGTGAGATAGAGCTGTGATGGCCGAGTGGTTAAGGCGTTGGATTTGAAATCCAATGGGGTCTCCCCGCGCAGGTTCTAACCCTGCTCACAGCGTTTAGGTTCATTTTAAGTAATTTCCTTCTGGGATTATTAAAGTATGTCTGATTCATGGATGGATGGATGGACCCACTGCTATAATGGTTACAGTTAAGGGAACGCGATGACTGGCAGCTCTGGGCAGGGACCATGGTGTACTTACAGACAAGCAACAAGGTTTGTGGTCCTGGAAAACAGATTAGGCCGATGAGGCATTAGATATGGGGAAGACATGACAGAGAACTCTAGGGAACAAGAATCCAGGAAAAGCGAGGCAAAGCAGCTTAGGAACGCTGGCCATCTTCTGGCTTTCAATAATCTGGCAACAGGTGGCTGTGTCTTTTTTTTTTTATACTTATTTTTTATTGAACATTTCTGAACACATACAGTGGAGAGGTAACAATACATTCAACTTCATATACAATGTTAGACAACCGTGACCATATTTATCTGGATATAAGAATGGTATTCTCCTTGTGCCTGTAGTCGCCTTCCATTTTTCCATTTAATAACAAACTTGTCCCTCCTGCAATCTCGTCTATATGTGATTTTCTCCATTACCAAAATCTCTTCCACAATGCTCATCCACTGCTCCACCGCGGGGGTCTTGTCCATACCATAGTTTTGTGATGGTTTTCCTTGATGCTGAAAGTAAGATTTTTAACAGGTATTCATCATCCTTTTGAATTACATTGTGTGTCAGACATCCTAGATAAAGTGTTTTACATGATCTGGGTATTCCATAACCCAATATGTTTTTCAAAATAAGGCAAACATTATGCCAGTATGTGGTTAGCTTTTGACAAGACCAGAATATGTGCGTGTGTCATCAGTCTGGCCACAGAATCTCCAGCATGGCTGAGTATATTAATTGCTTTATTGCCTATTTTTATCTGGTTTCTATCTTTACTTTCTTTAATTCTAATTTTTCTTTTCCCCCTATTTAACTGTATAATTCATGTTAAGCATTTTGAATTGTTCTATAAAAAAACTTGCCAGCCTTTCCTATGCAGTTATGGGAGGGAACTACAACAAAAACCAAATACTATTGTGTCAGGAATGGCGAAACGATCATTTAAACTGGTATCTATATGTAAATAAACCCTTTGAGTTAATGAGGACAGTGCTGGGGGGTACAGAGGCAGGGAGAACAGGTTGATTTGTGACATTCTGTATTTTAAAGCCCAAAGGAGGGCTCTTTGACAGCCAGCAGTACAAGTTTATGATTGTGTTTATTTTGTGATGTGCCAGTGATGAGGAGCAGTACAGCAGATCATACTGTAAAGGAGATGGGAAATGTTTAAACCAGCAGCACAGCAAGAAAATCTGTGGAGGATTTTATGAGTAAAGGCTCTGCTTACTCTCATTCTCAGTGACTCACTTCTCTCTAAGAGTTTTGCAGATTTGTTCCTTCTTAACTTTCTAAAACACAAAAAAAGAACAAAACTGAACTTTTGGTCAGTTTGAAAAAGATATGAATGCATATGTTTAAGCCACATAATAAAAACATAAATTCCAACCATATGTACAATTGCTGTAAAGGTATGTTCCCACTGAACACAAATTTTGCCGCTGGAGCAAAGGATTCCAATGTTATCTCTACATAGGTGTGGGAAATTCCAGTTCCTGAGTGCTTTCATCCTGCAACTTTTAGATTAACCCTTACTCCAACACACCTGAATAAAATGGCTGAGTTACACTACCTCCTCAGTCAGTTTCTCCAGAGTCCTCTCAATCATCTAATTACTTGATTCAGGTGTATTGAACCAAAGGCACATCTAAAAGTTGCAGGATACCAGCCATCAGGAAATAGGATTACCCCCCCTTGCTTGAAGAGGGTGAATGTGGAGTGAAGTAAAGTGGAGTGATGCTGAAGGAGGCGAAGGTGGCGAATTTAAGGAGCTCACCGCCTCAAATATGAATTAAGTTGAAAAATCAGAATTCTTGTGTACATTCAAATTGCGAGATCCAGTCCGGGACTAGATGTGAAAGAAAGAGCTCGGTGGAGAAGAGCTTTTTATTAAAAATGGAAAATAGAGAAAATAATGTTGACAAAGTGGGACTGCTCCTAAGGATTTAAGAGCCGTTTTCATTTAGCACTAGAAGGACTGTTTTCTTGTCTTGCCTCGATGTCTGCCCAGGCAAGCTTCGCTGATCCTCTCCAGTACTCCTTTAATCTTCTTTAGGTAGTTTCTAGAGGTTAGCTCCAGCCAGCTATAGCTCTCCTAGCTCTGCCTCCCCTCCTGGTTTCCCCGATGTACCACTGTTCTACTCCCAGGCAGTCGTAGTCTCTACCCTGCCTTCAGTGATCCATCTTCCAGGTGGACCTATCCGATCTGCTGCTGTGCTCCTCTGTCCCTTTGCATTTAGCTTCTATACCTAACCCCAGCCAGCTGGAGCTTCTGCCTGCTGGAGCCCGTTCTCCAGCAGGATTCTCGCCTCTACCTTCTCCCCCCACTCTAGTTGGCTAACTCTCTGGAGGGTTCCTGCCATCTCCATCTGTGGTTACAAAACCACAGATGTATTAACCACACAATCATACACTGTACCATTTCTTTAGCCTTTTTCGGGCCGATTCTCCAATCATGAACCTTCTAGCTGCAAGGCAACAGTGCTACACACTGCAACACCCTGAATCCTTGAATTAATATCATTTACATAAGTAAAAGTAAAAGCACCCTAAAGTACCATTCCTAGATGTCATTTTTCTTCTAAAGTTACCTAAAATGTAATGGAGTAATTGTAGCTATTTAATACCCATTTCTGCTTATAACCTAAAAAACAAAACTTCCTTAATAATTCCTGAATCATCCATTTAACCTGCTAACTTTTTGGCATTTGTGTAAATGCAATGCAATGTTGAGGCCTTCAGGCAGCAGTAGGGCTCAGCTATGCAGGAAGTCAGTCAGCAGTGACAAGAGAGGCCTTTAAGATTGAAGATCAGGAAACAACCTGATGGGAATCTGGACACAGAAACTACAGAATCAGCAGTTGTGTGTGAAAGTGTGTGGTGGAGGCATCCATCTTGAAATTCCCAAAGGAAAAGGTTTATTTCAGCCAGCAGTGGGAAATAAAGGTAATGTTAGAAGCCCACATTAAAGTGACCTGAATGGGAGATCATGGGGAGAGAATTACAAGCAGCCAACATCGTTCACACAGCCTCACTTACTGTTTTCCGATACTTAGTGTGAACAAATTGATGTAGTATTTGAAGCCTCAGCAAAACAATAACAGTAATACAAAGGAAAAGGCTACTGGTGTAATGAGGTAAAGGAAAGCAGGAGAGCTTATTTAATTTGAAACTGTGTTTTAAACCAGTACAGGCTGCACTGTGATCTTAGTCACATGTCCTTCTCCACACGTGTAGGGAGAGGAATAAAAACCAACCAATGAAAGCTAGGTGGGTTATCTCATAGCAAGCTGGAATCTGTTCAACAAGTATGATTCCAATCAGTTTTAATTTTAATCATTTGTAAATAACAATTGTGAGCAAAGGTTTTAGAAACTGCTCCGATATCTAAGCAGAGCAGCTGAACTGATCTGAAAGGCAGTTAAACACTGAAACATCTAACCTTTGATTTGGGTTTGAAGGGTTCTGCATGGAAAACAAATGAACCCTGTGATACACTGAATGATAGCGAGGCGGAAAAATAAGAGCTTCTACAGCGAAGACAAACACACTGTTGTGTCTGTAAAGTAGGGTGACCAAACGTCCGTATTTCCTGGGACATGTCCGTATTTCACGTCCTGTCCTGGGCGTCCCGGTTTTTTTTTTAGAAAGTGAGGAAATTTCCTGATTTTTTTAAATTACCTTAATTGGACCATTAAATTTACAGGCACTAGGGCACTGCGCACGACGCTGCGTGTGGACGTAATCCCTGAGCTGCGTCAGTGCGGGCAGCCCTGTTCTTAATCAGAAGATAGATAGCGTGGCTGTCAGCACGCCAACAACATGCAAAAGCGCAAATGTATGTTTTACCGATGATTTACAAAAGCGTCTCCCCGCTTTCAGACCGGATCGAGACAAACGGGAGGCCTTGAGCACAGTGTGCAAAGCAGGCACATATGTCTCGGTGTCCAATGGAGATGCAAGGGATCTTAAAAGCCACCTAGACACCGAAAGTAAAGATAGTCTATTGATATGTTTGTTCGTTTTTGGTACATTTTGAGTTATTTTGCTACACAAGAGGTATTTTTTGTTAATTAGCTGATATGTTAATGTATTTTTTCCAATAGTCTACAGAACAGACATTATTTCATTCATTGCTGAGGCTGAGTATCATCTGTTATTGGGAGTTAAGAGTTATTGTTAACTTTTATTGTTAAGTGAGGGATGTTTAGATGAGACATTATTTCTTTTCATTGTGCTATTCATTCATTACAGGAATTGTTAAGCATTTTTAATAAATGCATTTTGAATGAAATTATCGTTTGTTATTGGAGTTATTGCTGTTGACTTTTACTGAAAAGCACTTATTAATAAATCAACTGTAGATATGTTATTGTGACCCCCCCCCCCAGGTGTCCTGGTTTTCCCAAATGAAAATATAGGGAAAATATGTAAAGGGCCTTGTGAATTGGCGCTATATAGATAAACTGAATTTAAAAAACACAATGTTCTAACAGAGCACTTTGCTCTCAATCTGCTGGTTTACTAGTGGTTTCTAGAATTTCTAAAAAGCAGAATGGGAGGCAGATCTTTTAGTTATCAGGCTCCTCTCCCTGTGGAACCAACTACCAGTTTTAGTCTGTGAGGCAGACGCCTTCTTTACTAGGCTTAAAACTTCAGTTTTTGATAGTTTATAGTTAAAAACCAAGTGATGTTTGCACAGCTGTGGGTGAGTCAAGAAGGAGGAGGTAAATATTAATAGTAATAGTTAATAGTAATAGTTATGCTGCTATAGGCTTAGACTGCTGGAGGACATAGAGACCCCTTCTCATCTTTCTATCTCTCTTCTCTGACCCGTAACGTTATGTTCTCTCTGCTTTTTCTCATCATAGTAGCTTCATCTAGTCTCTTGGTGTTTGGCTTTTTTCCCCATCCTGGATGGAAACATTAGCTTGGCTGCTGCCAACTACACCACTGATTACAGATAATGGAGTTTGGCTTTTTTTTCAGTGTTTAGACCCGTTTCTCTCTTAGACACAGCTATGGGCTCAGCTTTTACTGTGACTAACTGGATCTGTTCTCTTTCATCCCTTTTGACATGAAAACATGCTCAGAGCTCACCAACTATGGTGCTAGTTTAGCATTTCTAATATAGAAAGCATTCATGTATCAGGGCTCCTATATTCCCTTTGATAGGTCTGCTTTTGTCTCTTTGAACCCCCAGTGGACCTCTGCAGGCTCACACTGATCCTGGTTCTGCTGGAGTTTTTTTTTTTCGTATTAAAAGGTAGTTTTTCCTCTCCACTGTTACTTCATGCGTGGTCGGTGTTAGGGATTGCGGTAGAGTCAACGACAATCCAGGAGGAGCATGTCTTTATTGTCCCTGCAAAGTGCCTCGAGATGACGTGTTGTGAATTGGCGCTAAATTAATAAACTCAATTGAAGTTCATTTTTTTGGGACTGAAAAACCTTTTCCAGTTATATTCACCTGAAAAACTAAGACATATAAGTAGTTAACAAGACTTCACCATCCCTGAAAGAAAAAGGGATATCTACTATTTTCGATGTGTTTTTGTTGAGCAGTGACTGCTGATGGAGAGGAGTCTGTATGAATGGTCAGAGCCTCAGATCAAATGCAACATGCTTTAAAAAAAAAACTACTGGATATGTATTTGATTTAGTGCTGCCAATAGAAGTCGAAAAAATTGTTTTTTTGGGGTTAAAAAGAAAAGTCACTTCTGACTACCATGAAAAAGCTGCATATGAGTGGGATATGTGGAAGAAAAGTCATATTTGTTGCATTTTCCTGCAGTGTGATCGCAGCCTGTCTGAGCATAAGATGGTAAAATTCAACATTCTAAGCTACAATTATAGGATTTAGAGTTTGGCAAAACTTCACAGCAGAACATAAAGGATTAAGTTGACGTCCTAAACTCCAAAGTTTGCTGAAGTTTGTCACCATAAAATTGACCTTTTTTTTCAGTGGGTGATTTTAAAAATCTGGATTTTTTTTTACATTCCTTTCAACTTAGAAAGATTTGACAAACTTATTTCAATAATTTACTTCTGTCATCGTGTTTTTTTCATTTCATATTTTGTCTGGATGTTGTCAAACTTTAATCCTGAAAGGTTTAAAGACAGATCAGACACACAGACATTACAAGAAAACCAGTCAGACAAATTTTAAAGGGGGTAAATGCACCCATGCCATCGGACTCAAAGTCTTTAATAACCAAAAAGTTCTTCATACAAAAGTATATGTACATAGTCAACTGTTTAACTGTATAGCAGTTTATGGAAATGATCTAACATTGTTCCCCTTCCAGCACCTCCTCCCCCCCCCACAGGATGTGAAACACTTTACGGTCTGAATGAGGCGAGTCCATCGTCAGCGTGGCAGAGTATTCAGAGGGACAGTCCAAGTCTGGCTCCCTACTTTGGATATCAGTCTAGGAATCAACAATATTCATGAGCAACATTCAATATTATCAGGAAATAAAAACTATGCGTCGGGTTTCATTTTACATACATCTGTAGAGACATAAATAAAGCATTAGTTGAATACCAGTGCAGCAAAGCATTCAGAACAGGGAGACGAGACTTAATCAGACAGCAGGATTTGTTTCTGACAGTTAGACGGGAGCCTGAGTGGGACATTCCAGAATACAGAGTTACATTTGATCCACTGAGTAAACAGAATTATATTCTTTAGAATCCATACAATTAAGAAAAAAAAAGGAATAGACACGAAGGTGGATGAAGGAAATAATCGATTGCACCGTTTCCCTGCCATTAGCTGTGAGGTCCGACCCGCCACCTGTGAACTTTGTGTTAAAACCTGAAGGATAAGTTGAGTGTGTGCAGAATGGGCCTCCTGCTTCCTCCTCACTTTGCTGTGATCAAAGCTCATTGGTGGAGCGTTCTAGCCGTGTACGTGTGACAGTCTGCATGCTGATTTATGGCTCCAAAACGCTCCCTCCTGCACGCATCCAATGACATGCAGCCGGAATGAAAGTTTGAAATAACTTCAGTTAGAGGTGAAAGTGCTGGGACAAAAAGCTGTAAAGGATGAGCCGCTTCTAACACTATGTGCTCATTAGATCAGTGGCTGCAAACAGAAATCGTTTGTGCAGAAAAAATTTTTTTTTTAAGGGTTGCAATAAGGACGCAGTGATAAGAAGGCTTTTGGAAAGCTTTGACCTGCTGATACCAAATCCAGCTGACTAGTAACCATACAGGAGAGAACAGGCAGTCAAAAACAGAACCGTATCATTATTTAATACACTAATTTGATATTTCAGATTGTTTTTAGCCTATTAGGATGACTTAGAGAACCAGCCATGTTCTCACTGTGTAACCCTGACCTCAGACTTCAGGTCAACCTTCCATGACACACCGAGTACTTTACAATCCTCCTTCCTGTTAGCTTTAAGTCCTGCTCTCTCTTGCAGTTTGAATGGACCACAGGCGTGTCTCAGGATCCGACTGGATGGCCCCGTGTAAGGCTACCAGCCATCACTTTGGGCCTTCTACACTATATCACACATATTATCACAGATATTGTGAATAGATGTTAAAACATGTGAGCTGTTTTATGTCTTTTTTAAGATATCTATCAGCTGGAATAGAAAAAGAAAAAGCTTCCTGTCCCAGGACTTTAGTTTGACTCGACTAACTGAAAAGATTCATGTGGAGAAGTCACTAATAAGTGCAAATCGGTTCATTCACAAAAGCCCCAAAGATTCAACCTGCCTCTCTGTCCTTTTTAGGTCATCTCCCTGCCTTGTATCTGCTTAGACAATGTGCAAGTTTCCCCCATGGCTCCCTCTAGCCTCCTGCCCCCTGTCTCATTTGTCAGAGTTCTTGCGAGGCCGGCGGAAGCTGGACATGTTCTCGTTTAGTGCATAGATGCGCCTATTGAACTCCTCGAAGCCGGCCACGTCCAGCTCACCCAGCACCTGTTCGTCACACTCCACAGCTACTGCGTGGTCCACAGGAATGCAGCGGTAACCTTCCAGCTGGGCCTCATCTGTTAAGCCTAACCCCACCCCCAGGCCCAGACCTAAACCTGTGGCCTCTGTGCCCATGATCTCCTCAGCTTGCTCCACGGAGCAGTGCAGCTCTGGGACCAGGCCTACAGATGCCTGTCCTGATGCCAGGGAGCCGTTCATTGCACCTGTATGGTTACTTGAAACGGCTTCCTGTCCAGCTTCCTGTGATACAGAGGGAGCGGATGCCCCTGCACAGCTGCTCGGCCGCTCCTCAGATTCTTTTTGTTTGACTTCTTTGCTCTTCATGCCAGCGTCTTTATTTTTCTCCTCTACATCTGGCTGCCCTCCCTGCTCCCCGTCCTCCTTGTTGGTCGCTGCAGTGGTGGTGAGGTGAAGTGAGGCCATGCTGGCATCAAGAGATGAGGACGCATGTTTGGATGCCGGCGAGGGCGGCGTCAGGTTAGCAGGAGGCTGCTCCTTCCCTGCGGCCGCATTGTTGTTTGGAGAAGGCGTTGGCTTGTACTTGAGCTGTGCCTCGGCCTCCGAGCTCGCCCTCTTCCTCGGGCCGCGGTCGGGGGAACTGTTGTGGTGAGAGTAACCCGGTTCGGAGGCAGCGGACACGCCCAACTGGGACCTGCAGGGCACTGGAATCGAGCTGGAGATGTGATGTCGATCGCTGTTGAAATAACAGAAACAAATCTGATGAACAACAACAAAAGTAACTATGTGCAGCAAATGATTCTATAAACAGAACGGTTCTAAATGATTTATTTACGTTTTGGGGATTTTATTTGGATTTTAGGGGATTAACGAAGAAAAAAATGGGGAATTTCTTTAAATATTTTACAAATAAAAGTCTAAAATGCTTATTGTGCAAATTCATTTAAGCACTTCTACTTTAATACCCATAAATAGAAACCAGTGCAATCAATTACGTACTGCTGGCGGTTAACAAATTAGTAATTGGAGTCCATCTGTGCTTAATTTAATCTCAGTATTGATGTAGCTGTTCTGCGAGGGCCTCAGAGGTTTGTTAAGAGCGCTTTAAATTTGGAGGCAGTATTATGTTACCAAGATGCTTTTCTTCAGGGAGGCTGTATAATAGCATAATATGCATTGTTCCTGAACATGAAACTATCAGAGGTTTCAAACTGAAGTCACTGAATTACACTGCTAAATAAAATAAGGTCATTGTCAGGGAATAATCGCACATTGAGGAGGTTATTTAACCATTTGATTCAGATGTTTCGGACCAGAAAAACTGGGACTTGACTTAACTTTAGTCTGTGAGGTAGAAAATCTCTCTAAAACAGGGGTTACAACTTTCCTTTTAGTAAAGCTTATTGTATAGTTAGAGTGGCTCAGGTTATCCTGAGCTCTCTCTACATTTATGCTGCTATAGGCTTAGAATGCCGGAGGACATAGGGACCCCTTTATATCATTTAAGATTATTCCATCTCTATTCATCAGTTCTGCAGTATGTGTTAGTTTGTTTGCTCTCCCATTTCTTGTCATTGTAGCTTCATCTGGTCTGTTTTTTTAGCTGTGAGACAATCCTGTAGGGAGGCGTCAGCTGGGATGCTACCATCAACAACTTCACTAATAGATGGATAGAATTGAGCTTCTTTTCCAGCGTTTAGTCCTGTTTCTCTCCTAGACACAGCTATGGGCTCAGCTTTTACTGTGATTAACTGCATGTGCTCTCTTTCATGCCTTTTGACATGAAAAGTGGCTGAGAGCCGTGGCAGAAGGCCGTGCACACGGAGAGTTTTTCCTCTCCACTCTCACTGCTGGGCGTGAGGAATTGCTGCAGAGTCAATGAGGATTTCTGCTGTCTCTACATGCTCATCCTGTAGGAGCGAATCCTGCAGAATCAATGAGTCGACCCAATCAACTGAGTTTTCTTATAAAACTTTTGAACCACTATGACAGAATGATCTGATTGAATGTTCTCTGGTTTGTGAATTGACACTTTTTAAACAAACCTAATAGAAACTTAATTTAACCCTGAGATCCTTGAAAGATCAGATCATATTCATGCGTTTTAATGTTCAAGACCTGATTTTAGACCTAAAATCGGATCACTATCTGTAACAAAACTTTAACATACTGTAACATACTGATGACATCCTCTGAGCTGAGGTGTTTTATAAAGAACAATCGGAAAAAATGTCCATATCTAAATGTGCAAAGGGCTTCCAGCTGTGAGTGTGTGCATCTGCTTGACCAAATTCCTTCCACGTCACAATTAAGCTTTACTTAGGTCTACAAAAATGTTTTGGTTATAGTTACTTTGACAAATCATGGAGAGTTTAAGGGGTAGGAATACTACTTTTTACAAACTAAGATTTATTAAAGAAACCAGGCAGCAGAAGAAAGTGAGATTTGCAAAGAGGGCTAACGCTTATCAGCACCTCCGCAGCCCAGCACCCAGCTACTTTGCCTCTAATCCGGGGGGCAGCTGCAGCTCTTTGTAAATCACTCTACTTTACAGCTTTCAGAAAGCATTTGTGCAGCCTCTAAGGCTTCTCTCATGTTCTCCTGACTGGAAGATCGCAGCAGGCATCCACCCAAGTATGTCAGATATTTTCTTCCAAAACAGATAACAGACTCGAGATCTGGGACACCCCACCCAGCCGCAGGACTGCAGTCATAAATCTATCTAAATGGGGGCCTCACTGCCTCTTCTAATAGCCAAGGCCATGTATAATTCTCTGGTCGGCTTAAGTGCTGTCTTCATTGTGACTCCATGCCATTTTACACATTTGCATGTGTTGGTTTAAGGCTCGAGGACAGGTCTCTGCTTGTTCAGTTGGACGTGCTGTCATAACAGATAACTCTCGAGTCGCCTGGCATTTACCTAGGAAGGCTAATTGGAAGAGCGGAGAGCAGACATCAGCGTTAAGAGAACACGCTTTCATGGTTGGTTAGTCGGCGGCCTGATGGACGGTTTTATGACCGAACACATGACAGCTTGTCAAACGGACCCGGAGCCTGACCCCTGCAGACACCCCGCTGAGGTGGTCCCGACCGGGTTCACGGGCAGGACGTCCCACTGACGACAGGAGAGGCCTGTCTCGTGTTAAGAGAAACTTGTCAACTTCAAAGTGTGCGTGTTGCAGTCAAATTAGAACCATCCACCGCATAAAGGTACAGTACGGTCACAGAGTGAGGATTCAGCAAGGTATGAGTGACTTATCAGAGGGACACAGATAAACATGTCTGAAGGTTAAGCAATGTCAGAGCTCTTAGAGGGGTTCTTCAACTCTGGACCGAGGAGTTGGACTGGGATTTACATGGCTGCACATTATAGCAGAAACACATCATGCAATGCAGAAACTCCCCCCTACAAAGACTGGTTTCAATACTCCTGCAAAACTCAATTTATTAAAATGGAAATAGTGCTTTTATCATTTAACCACAGAAATCTGCAGTGGAACATAAAACACAAAGGCTAAACCAAAACAAACCATTCTAAACTCTCTGAAGTCAGGCCGAAATATTCAGACCTTGTTTAGAGGAAAACAGTAAAAAATTATATATTTAAAGGTTTAACGACGTCCTTTGGACTCTTTGAGACTTCAAAAAACTTGATAATTGGTAAATGTTTGACTCTTAAAGGTCCATAAAGTCTACATATCACCAGGCAGTTTATTCCAAAAACAGATAGATTATTGTCACCAGTCGATTCCAATTAAATGGCGCCTTCAGAAGAACAACTATCCCCAGATCAACTTAACTTTTCCTAATAAATTGAATTCATTGATGTCTTATAGTACTGCCTCTATGTAACAGGCATTATTTTTGATTGTTCATTTGTTGCAATCAAGCTTTAGTATCCTAAACTGTCTGTTTGTTGCCCTCTTCATGTTTAACGACGGTACTGCATCTGACTCTTTATCAATATTGGTGATGGCTAATAAAATATTGTGACATCACCCAGAAAAACTGAAAACAGTAGCTCTGCTGTAATCTTTCTATCAATTTTCTATGGTGGCCCTGAAGGGCAAACTGAAACTGCAAATCTAAAAGCGCCAACTACATTAAGGGAAAGCGCAACTACATAAAGCAAAAGCGCTTAACTACATTAAGAAAAAACACAATTGCATTAACCTACCGGGAAAAGGTAGGTACCAGTGGAAACATGATGACATCGCTGATTGGACGACAGCGCCCGTTTGACCCTTCAAACCCAGAAGTCATTTTGCCTGCTACTCTGCGGCTTTTGAAAACATGGATATTGTTTGGGCGCCCCAAACATATCTGCCGTTATCCAGGAATATTTAGAATCAGGACATACGCACGAGGTGATACTGGATATGCTCAAGACTAATCCGCGAAATTTCCAGTTAGTTTGCTTGCGTAACACTGAAGACACACTTAAAAGAAGCTGGACTGTTGTTCAGACGACGCTAAATCCTGGTTCAAGGGTCAAACGCGCCGTGACCAATCCAGCTTATGTCTCATGTTTTCCCACTGGTACCTACTACCTTTTCCTGTAGGTTAATGTAATCAGTGTTTTCACCAATAACAGTTGGGCGCTTTTGCTTTTATGTAGTTGCGATTTCCTTTAATGTAGTTGAGTTTTTAGATTTGTAGTTGCAGTTTGCACAGTCAGAAGGTTGACCTTAAATTTCAGGGTTTATAAATGTTTTATTGGCTTCCCAGTCAGCTGGATTATTTAGCATTTGTTTAGCACCTTTATAATACCCACTTTTAGAATTGGGAGGAATAAGGATCTGGAACGGGATGAGTTGAGCTTTAAAGTTATTTAATGTAAAATAACCAAGTTAAATGTGATTGCTTCTTAGATTTTGAGTCAAATCCTTTATAATAGAAACAAAATTTTCCCCTGACAGGAGAACTAAGCTTAGAAAACTGGAAATGTTCCTATAGCAACAAAGCTTTGCCACTCTGGGAGAATGAGCCATGTCTCCTATGTGAAAACAGCCACAGATAGCAGCGTAACCGAGAAGACTGGGTGTGTTGGTGAGGACCTCTGGCAAACAAACTTCAAGCCAGTCATAACATCTTCTGTTTTAAACCATTTTAACGGTTATAAAGATGGGATATTTTGTTTAAATGTGGATAATTTGGCCACACAGGGAGAAGCTTGTGTGCATATTACAAATGCTGAAAACACAATGCTGTTTACACAAATATCTCCTTGAAAAAAATTAATAATTATGAAGTTCAAAATAACTTTCATTCAGAAGAAATGCCATATTCGAAAGGCAGGAAATTGGATTAGTAACAATTCTGATAAATCATTTGAAATGAATCAAATATATCAAAAAGTTAGATCCTTCCTTACATAATTTTAATAACTTCAGTAATTATTTCTAAAATTACATGATGAAAAACAAAACTGGAGGATCAAAAAAGAAGACCTGCATACTATAGCTGCGTCTCAATTCGCAGGCTGCCTCCTCCGAAGGATGCAGCCTGCGAATTGAGATGCAGCTAATGTCTACAAATTTAACAGCTAGCAGAGCACAAGACAGAAATAAATTAAATGGCTTTTCCTTATGGATCAACTTTAGGTTTTATTCTTGTCTACCTTTAAGGCTAGGCTGAAAACTTCCCTTTTTGATAAAGCGTAGAGATAGAGTGGCGCAGGTTATCTAGAGCTCTCTCTATAGTTATGCTGCTATAGGCTTAGGCCACTGGAGGACCAAAACACCACTTTTCCTTACTGCTAAATTCTTCTTCGTTTCCCCAATTCTGCAGTACTCTTTAGTTCTACCTATAACTTTGTGTTCTCTCTGCTTCTCCTCATCATAGTAGCTTGATCTGTTCTGGTTATCGGTGACACCATCCTGCAGGGAGGCATCACTGGGTTGCTGCCTAAATCAAATTCCCCTTTTGAAACAAGCGTTTATTTTTTTTTTGATAGAGCAGCCTTTTAAAGCTAGTTTACTGTAAACATGAAAGGTTTTTTTTATGGAACAGTACTTCTATGTTGCTCCTTTATATCTGCTTCTGTCTACTTGAATCTCAGTTGTAATCGGCAGAAAGCTGCTCAAACTGAGGCTGGTTCTGCTGGAAGTTTCGTTCTGTTAAAAGGGAATTTTTCCTCCTCACTGTCACTGCATTCATGTTTGATATGAGGGATTGCTGCAGAGTCAAAGACACAACGAAAGCCAATCTCTGCTGTTGTTTCATACTCATCCAGAAGGGGAGCGTCCTACAAAGTCAATAACTGGATGCAATCATGTTGGTTTCCTGACGTAGAAATCCTTCAGTCTTTGTGGATGTTTTGCCTTGAGATGGCATGTGTTGTGAATTATTGCTATATAAATAAACTAAATTGAATAGACGCATTTATGAGTCAAGTGTAGCTCATCTGTCCTAAATAACGTTTAATTGTTTATTAAACTGGTCTGACCTTAAACCCATAGGAAAGGGATAAGCTATTGTTCGAAGGAAGTAAACGATGCCACTGCTAACAATGCAGGGAAGTTTAAGGGTAGTCCTAAAGCAGCCTGACCTTCCACATCACTTCAACAGAACCACAAGCTGAGCCTCTTCACCAATAATTAAGGTAAAAGGTCTTCTCAGCCCGTATTTAGGGGCAGATAGTGTTCAGTGAAGGGAAATAACTTAAAATAGGCTGATATTTATATATCAAGTGTTCTGTCATATGTAATACTGTTATTTCCTGAGGAACTGAATATGGAGGTACGATCTTTATAAACAAAAACAATAAATTGAATGTGTGATAAATTGAATTAATTTAAGTTGCATCCATTTTAAATCATTTGAATGGAATAAACATAGAATAAACAGACTTCTATGTAGCTTAATCTTTTCCAATTTTATCATCCATTTCAGAGGATCTGAGAACAAAGGTTCTGTGAAACTGAACTTTTAGACATTAAAGAAGCAAAGTAAAATCATGAGTACCCCCACAGTAAAAGGCACTGATACTTCATCCTGATTTCTTATGCAGCTGTGTATTATAGGTCAAAGATTGACAGTCTGTTTGGTGCACAACCTGAGCAACAATAATATTTGTGGTACAGGCAGCTTATGAAAACAAAATGTTGGACGTGGTTGGCATCCAGCACCAGCTGCAGGTTTGTTCCACAAAATGGGAAAAAAAAACTACTCTCTATTGCACACTGACTGGCAGTGATTGGGCGGGTCAAAACATGTTAGAATAACAAACAAAGGGTTAGGATGCTGATTGGCAGGGGCAAAAATAACAACTCTGACAAACAGACAAAACCTGAAGTATCCACAGAGGTACCATTGTTAATATCACTTAGCTAAAATATGAATGATACCATTTCTTAAAAAAAGCAGAAGATAAAATAAATACCTACGGTAATCATTATCAAGTATTATCGTCTAAAATAGGTAGATTATTTTAAAGATTTGTATATTTTCAGGAAGGATGTGGTTGTTAAGTTATGAGGTCTCTTCTGCTCCATTCTTCTACGCAGGAATGCGGTCATTGTGAATTAAAATGCAACCTGTGAACATCCCAGCTAAGATCTGCTGATGATAATCC
Source organism: Cyprinodon brontotheroides (assembly GCA_018398635.1). Classification (NCBI taxonomy): domain Eukaryota; kingdom Metazoa; phylum Chordata; class Actinopteri; order Cyprinodontiformes; family Cyprinodontidae; genus Cyprinodon; species Cyprinodon brontotheroides. Next base: position 23,455,927 of record JAGKQL010000015.1, on the reverse strand, counting down.
AGCATGTAGCAGATGGTAAACACTACAGAGATCCTTAAAATAAAGTAAGTAACTGAAATCAATTATGATAATGGAGGAATATTTATGCATCGAAGTGCTGGTTAATATTCTAGCCTCTACGGGTTGTATCAGGTGTGAAACCGCTAAAGTGTTTTGTGATGTGGTCACAAAGGCAGGCGTTTAATACAGAACCTGAATTTTGAGGAACAACCATAATTATTAATCTTAGTTGCATCATGAAGCGCATCCAGCATAAAACCACTGGGATTTTAAGTTGGAGACAATATAATGTTCCAACAAGAACAGAAGTAAGTGACTCTAGAAATGAGCCATGTTGATAGGATACTGATCCAGTGCCTCTGGTGTCGACCCGCCTTATCCACGCAGGGCTGCTGCTTTTTTAGCTCTTACTGGGCGAAAGGAGTACATCCTCGACAGGTCACCACTTTAATCAGATCTACAGTATTTAACATTTTTTCAAACCTAAAACCACACATGAGCATAAATGTAGAACATAGATGAAAAGTAAAAGGTACGTTACAGTTTTATTTTTCCCTTTTCTGTCTGGATTCTCAACCCTAACTTTAACTACATAGCTATTCTGTCTAAAGGAATGAATTATTACTCCTGGAATTCATCAATAAATGTTTTTCTAATCAATTTCCATTGAATGGTTATGTAAAAAAAAAAAAAAATGAAATATTGAATATGTTGATTCTTGTTTCAGTTGTGTTTTCTATCCAAGTCTTTTATCTGAAACTTATCAACTGCATTAATGGCAAACTTTAGTGGTTGACTGATGTTACTGTTTTTGTACAAAAAATATTACTGATATTTCTTAATAATTAGATTAAAGCATGTATATAAAGTGCTATTTTGATGCAAATAACAGTTGAGCTTGACAGTAGAAACAAGAGATCCCAGGTAGCATGTGTGGACATATTTTATAATCTACATGTGAACAGAAGTGGAGGAAAGATTTGCAAAAGAGGAAGGAAACAGGCGCATTTAAGGTTCAAGGTTAGGAACATGGATAACAACCCCAACCATGGATACACCAACCACAGAGCCGCTACACCAAAGGTAGCAGCTCCACTCCACATCAACCCCTACAACCAAACGCCAAAAAACATGTCCACCACATGCAGAGTCGTCCCTTCAACCAGCTCCCTCCCAACACGAGGACCAGGCAGTCAGTGGTTTTGGACAGCCATCAGGAGACCTCTGGTTTTTTTTCTGCTGTCATGTTGATTTAAATAAATCATCGGTTAACTTTAGCCTGCTCTCTTTCTTTTTAGTAGTTTTAGTAATAAGTCCCCCTGACTCGCCTCAGTATGTCCCTATCCATGCCTAAATCCAGCCCATTGCTGAGGCCAAAATAAACAATGGCAGATAAGACTTGGCCTTTGAAGTGGCTCTGCGATATCCCCTACGGTACTACAACAAAAAAGGGTGTAATAGTTTGATCTGCGCTGTGGTGGGAGCTAGTTTTGCTTTAGCTTTAACAGGACAAGGATTATTGACTGTCAGGCCTTTGAAGACGGGGACTAACCACAGCACAGCGTGTTTGACGATCCCACCATCTGCTTTTTGAACTACATCACCATCCCTTTTAAAGAGAATAAAAGGAGTAAAAACTATCAACATGAGGCCAGTTAAACGTTTGGCTCAGTGAGGCAAAGAAAATCCTAATGTTACCACAGTATGCCCTGGTGTCCAGAGAGTTAATGTACCATCAGAGGTAGGGAGAAAAAGAAACATTCGTCTTTTCACCCTTTAAATCAGCCATTATTAGGAATATAGAAAACTCATAACCACCTGTCAGCTTCAATGAAGCTTGCAAATTGCTTATCTTATTCATACATCTAAACTTTTTTCCCCCCTCTGACCATGGCGCAGGTCTCTACATATAAAGACCCTCATATGTACATCATCCAGCCGCTGTTGGATCGTCCTGACTCAGCACTCTGTCACTCCTACGTTGTCTTGCCCCTACCCTACTTTCAGGGCTATATGGTGGGATTAGGAGCCTGAGAACTTCCAGCAGACCCTCAGAGAATTGGGAGCATGTTGAACCGCTTTGCTTTGATCCTGCAGACGGAGCAGTTTACAAAGAAACTGTTTTCTGGTACCGTCCCTGTCCGCCTTGGGGTAATAGATTCCCCATCTTCCAGCTGTTTCTCATCCTTTTCTGCCCACTTTGGCTGAAGCTACCGTGTATTTCTTTTGGCAGGTTATCTGTGTGTGAGGGAACGCTGTTTGGAAATGTATGCAGATAAGATCAAAAACTTGCCAGAGGAGCTTAAGAAATAAAACGTTTGAGTTTGCTCCACCATATTTTGTCCCACTTGATCTGAAGAGAATGTTAAAGATGATCCAGCCACGCTCTCTGTGTACGTCTCGGTCTATTACAGACAATCTCCCTGCAGAAAGGACGCATGCTGAAATACTTAGAAATGCAGAGTTGGAGCTGCTTCCAAGCCTGCTCTCCCTCCCTGCTTCACAGGGTCCTTCTTGTTTAGATGCGTGGCATAAAGAAGCAAAGGAAGCAGATTATCCTGTCTGTCACAGTCTAAAGAAAAAATTACCTGCAGCTGCCATTTAGTCCTTTCATTCATCCATATTTCATAAGTCGGATCCCAAAGCGAGGTATTATATCTGAATTTATGCTTTTTTTCCCCTCAACAAAACAACTGGAGTTGATATGGAAAGGAAATGGTGCAATGTTGTGTGTTAAAAGCATATCTTCCTCATAACAGGGCTTCGTGAGACAGCCACCATTTCCCCCCAGAGACACAGGAGTCTGCTTCTTTTGAAATGTTTTTTCCAGGTTGAATGAAGGACGTCTTCAGTAAACATCAGAATGAGAATACTAAAAAAAATAATTTATTTTTATTTTTTATTAAAGCATTTTGAATGCAAAGATAATCAGATTTAATGAATTTTAAGACCTTAATTTAAAAAAATAATAATTTAATTAATTTTTAGGATTTTTAATGACGTGTTGAAACCCTGTAAGTGTTAAAGTTCCTTTTACTTTTAATTCTAGAACTCAGACTTTGGGGATCCTAAATTAAAACAAAACAAAACAATGAAATTTTGAGTTTTGTGAAAAGAAAATAGAAAATAAAGATCTGATGAATCTACAACTTCACTCCAAAGAGTCTTTAACTTCCGTTAATTTATTTATTAGGTTGAGCACATTTTAGATGCAGGTGATAAAAATGCAGTTTAAACCCAGTAAAACTAAAAGTCCCTTTAGTTTAGCATCTGACTTCTGAATGAAACACACTTCGGTAAAAGGTTCATGACTAATGCTCATACCACACATCCTGCAGGTTAAATTAACTAAAGATTTGTGGATTAATACAAAGCTCCTCTGAGTTTAAACTTATTCATACAAATGGCTATGACTTTGAATTAAAAAGTGAATTCAGATACCTGACAGTAAAAGTGATCGAGACTCTAGGAGACAGAATCAATGCCGTCCAATTAAATTCACTTTATGTAACGACACATTTCTGCTTAGAATATACAGTAGGAGTATTTCTTAGCCTTTAAACCATTAGCAGTACCAAAAAAATCCTAATCTGAGTGAGGATCTGGTCCCCTGATAGAAGGAAAGTTAGGCTACCAAAAGATCCAGGTGTAAGAGCCACGGTCAAAATACAGGCTAATAACAGCATATTTGGTACAAAAGGTTCAGAGACGTTCTAGAAAACAATGTTCAAAAACCCTAAATGAAAGAGACACAAAAGGACATCTCAGTATCTACTTCCTCTTTAACTGTAAAATAACAGTTTAAGATGGAAACCAGAAAGCTTCAAGCATTATTGGTGGTTCTAGAAAGGGACCAGTAGGGACCAGTGGTCCTGGCTCCTGTTTGGAGCCTGTACTAAAAACATACTGCTAAAACCGAAACATAGTCAGTTTCTCTTGAAAGAGATTCTACCCTGTTTTAAAGTAGGTAGGTTCGAACATTTTTTACAGTGGAATAAGAATGAGCATTTAGAGTAAGAACCCCCAAAAAAAAAAAAAAACTCATCAAATCTACACTAATCTAACTGGCAGATCAATATAATTATTTACACATGTTAAGGGCAGATACACTTAATTTAAGAAAGTTGTACCGTCTTAGATCCACTTTTGCAATGTGATATAAAAAAAATTATTTCTCATGATGATATGCGTTGATAGAAGAACCTCTTACTAGTTTGTTCTTTAGATCAGTTCAAGGTTTTGTCCTTTACAATTCATCCAGCAGTTATTTAGAGATTGCAGCCAGTTTTAAAGTCGTAGAGAAACTGCCGTTCCAACCGTTGCATTTCCGAAATCTCCCCAGTGGTGCCCGACTTTACACGAGTGAATAGAGTGAATGTGATTAATGTGATTAGTCGCTTTATCAAGAGGGCGGGGTTGTTGTGGTGGAAGGTTCGCAAAGCAAGTTTGACTGTTACCAGTTGGTCGAAGCATCTTGCTAACCAGTTTTAGTAACTTAGTGCTAGCAGGTTCCCAATGGGAAATTCCATTGGGACCAAGTAGCACCAAATTGGTGACTTAGAAACTACACTGTAAAGGAACGCTATGGACAGAGGAAACATGCAAGAGGAGGAGAGTTTAGTGTCAGAGGTCGTGGATGAGTCTCCTCAGTCATACACGCTTTTATTTAGAGGAGGAAAGCTGGGACGAAGATGTTGTGGAAGAGGACGCCAGGGGCGGCAGAAGCTTGGTTTTGGTGTAGAAGGCTTCCAGCCGCACATGTTTGAGCCCTTTGCCTCACGCAACGCTGCCAGTTCTGTTAGCTCTACTTCTGCAGAAGACACAGACGTTCATCCCAGTGAACACTGGGATGGAACTCAATAGGAAAAGGAAATAATTCTTATTTCAACTGTTGCTTATATTAGCTGAGACATATGAATCAAGATGCTATGACAGAAAAAACTTTGACTGACAGATAACAGTTGATATATGATTGGCCAAATTTAGAATTGTCATAAGCGGCCGTGTTACTAACACTGGCATGCAAGAAAGTTTTTTTTTTCTTTTGTAATAGAAATTTAAAAAATTTTGGAACAATATTTAATCATATGACTTCCCTACGACTTTAAGCTTCAGCCAAACAGAGACAGGATGACAGTTTTCATCTGTTACATCAGGAGGTTTGCTACCTCCTCTTTGCGGCCTCAACATATATACTAAATAATCTTCTTTGTTTGCTTTTTTTGTATGTGTTTTTTTATTATTTTGTTCTGTATCCGCATTAAAAAACAAAACATGACCCTACTCTGGCCCCCCCTTATAAAAAATCAACTCCCTGCTTATACTGTAATAATAGCATCAGCCCAGCTCAGCGGTTGTTCTACAGGAAAGCCTTTGGTAGAGGACAGGCCATGGGAATTTAACACTCAAAATTAAACCTGGGACAACTTTATTCAGATGATGCCACAACAGATGACAGCTGACATGTTCCATTTGATTAAGATGGGAAAAACATGTATGTGGATCATATTTCATTAGGTGAGTGTTCTTCTGACTCTTAAAAATTCATATATGTAGGACAGAAAAAAGTGTGGCTTGATTGTGTAAAAGGTGGTTGAAGGATGAGACCAGCTGAAATACAGTTTCCATATGTTCAACCTTATTAAAAACTTTTTATGAAGGAGTTTTTAATACCTTAACTTAAAAACAAAACAAGCCTGCTCTTTCTAGATGGGCTTGGTTGAGTTGTAAAGGACTTCTAATGAGCTGGGAATATATTAACTCTCCAAAGGGACCAAATCTCAGAAAAAGCAAATCTGTCCTTTAACCTGATGCACCAGATGGTTTGTTTCACAGAAACATCTGGGAGAGCCTCTACAGAAACTGTTTGGAAAAGGTCAGGCACCTTTAAAAATACTTAGCAACTGATGGAATGAGGTATCTGTCAAAGTCAAAACAGGACCTCGACGAACCCCCACCCCCCGCCCCCCTTTCTGTTGGTCTACAGGAAGTCCAACAGAACACGTCAGCGATCAAAAGACCTCATACCTGCTGGTACATGAAGCTTAACCACCTGAACTTTGCTGTTTCTTTTCTGCTTCTGATACAGCAATACAAACAGGATCAAACTCATTCATATGACCGGGATTCATGCCATCAAACTAAAAACACATTAACCCTTTATAGGGCACTCAGTGAAATACTTTGAAAATCTAAATTTAAAGCCAATTGTGTTATTGGAATCCAGGAAAACACCTTATTACCTTTGTTACATAAAAAGAAAAAAAAGGACATTTTGATGGCAAATATTAATGTCAATGTAATAACAAGAAATGTCAACTTGCATGCATATATTAAGAAAAATAGTGCATCTATTCATGAAAAACACAGAGTGAAACAAACACATCAGGTACAGCCATGTAGCAGTATCTTCGCTGAATGGCTGGATATAGATCTTGTGCTTCTAGACCTCACTGAGGGAAGTGATCAAAAATGGTAACCTGAACTATAAAGGTTTAATAACTATCAGGCGTCTGCAGAAGCATTTCTATAATATTCAGTTTTATTGGTCAACCAGCTGCTAACATTTGTGGAAAATAAGATTATTTAGAAGAACATTGGTCTGACATTTTTGGTGACTTAAAGTCCAAATCTACCACGACTTTTTGGTTGAATAATTGAGCTGTTTGCCACTTTGACAGAAGTTTGGATGTTGGTATATTATCACCTCCATTTTTTTAACTATCCCATGGACATCTATACACTCCCCAAAGCACACAGGCATAGCTTAAGGGTTTTAGGAGCTATGCTTTCATCTCATATCTTAGGGCCCTTCCACTCCCCATTAGGTGGGGGGAGGGATGGAGAACTGATTTGGAAGCTTCGACTTTTCATGGCTTCTTTTCTTTCAAAACAAAAGATTATTCAATTATTGTTTGTAATAGACATTTTCCCCCTTTGCCGACCCTCAGACAGGGCAGGAGATCAAAGACAGCTTTGTCTTTTATAGGCCAATGGAGCTGAAGTCTGGTGCATACCAGCTCCCAGGTTTTATTTAAGGTTACTTGAAGGCCAAAAGGCTGCGGAAGAAGACAGAGATCTGAGCCGTTATAACAGTGGAGGCTAAGAACATAGCAGTGAAAGAGGGACTCTGCTTGTTCTGCATGAGAAAGATGTCATTAGATTAACTACATGAAGATCAGATTTTAATTATATAGAAACGATCCTAGATGGGGCCTGACAGCAATTGTGAGATGAATTGATTTCATTTACACAATGAACTAAAAAAGCAATGACACTTAAGGATAAAAAGTGTTTCTCATGTGCAAGAATATGGCAGAATTAGATGCACCTGCTTTACCACAGGGGTGGGCATCGTTTTCTCTCTCAGGGGCCACTTCCGTTTCCAATAAATCATCTGAGAGTCACACTAAAAATGTAAATAGCGTGATAATGCAACAATTATAAATGTATTAAATCATGGTCTTAGTCAGTGTTGTGCCTGAACGCGTTCATTGAGCGAAAGTTCATGAACTACGCTTATATTTTGAAGAACATGAACTGAGCGTGCACTGTATTACGCCTGATGAACGCTATTGTGAACTCGCTCATTCTGGTGTCTGTGAACGGCAAGCTCTCTCAGTTCAACTCCGTTCAATAGGTTGCCAGATTTCTAAGCAGAGTCCTCCAGGTGAAAACCCGGCTAAATCACACCGTAAACAGGCTCTTAATATGGCGGGAAAAAACACTCCAATCTGGCAAGCACACCAGCTACCATGCGTCGTGGCTGTACATCAAAGCACGCAAGCGTCATCAAAACAAAATGCAGCGGCGGAAGCCACAGCAGCAAGGGAGGCGGCGTGGATGCGAAAAAGCAGCAGTATGATCACTTAAAACAGTTTTATGACCAGGTGGTCGGTGAGGATGATGGCAACAATCTTACATTTCTCTGCAAACTTTGCCGCACCGGGCTTTCAGTAAAAAATCCCAAGCACTTCAGTAGCGTTAAATTCTACCTCAGCCTTGTCCGTCAGTTTGTGTTAGTAAAATGTTCTTCTTTGAGGGTTTTACTATTATTCATGTAACTTGTTTTGCTAAACCTGCCTGGTATAATTTTCCAGTATTCCTTTTTGTACTGAAATGGAATTTCAAATTGAAAAAATATTAAAATTAAAAAAACATTTGCACCTTAAAGACTACTTTCCTGTTTTTTCTTTTAATAATTCCTCATAAAAAAGACCATTCAAGCAGCACATTTTTCCTGATGTTTTGAGAAAAACTGTAGGGAGTGAAAGCTGCAGCTGCTACTACTAGTGTGAAGTGAATGGACAGCAACAAAGCATTAAAGCAACAATGGGGAAATGCTGTCCCCTCAATGCTAATGTAAACCCTGGTTGGATAAGGATTCAAAACTGGATATGAAGATGGAATCTGACGCACAGTTTCAGTGTTACAACTGATAAAATAATTGCTGTCTGGTTCTACAGTAGGCTATGGTGTAATTGAGCAATATATGAAAAAAAAAAAAGAACTGAACTAGTTCAATTTTTGGAACTGTGAACTTGGTTCAAAATTTTGAATTATGAACTATGAACTGAACTAGTTCATTTTAAAATGTATGAACTGAACTTTGAACTAGTTCACGTAGAAAGAGAACTTTCCCAACACTGGTCTTAGTTATATTTGTTTCGAAAACATTTGTAAATTTTTGTGTTGGGATGTGGTTTGAATTTTTCATCCAGTTAATTAGAAGGTCTGCTATCGCAATAATCGCATTCAATCTAAAACCATAAATCAACAAAACTAAACCAAATTTTCAATTCAAAAACCTGTTTTGATGCTAAAATGTTGAAGAAATAATCATATGAGCACAGCAACACATGCCTTTAATCGTTTATTTATGGTATTGAACCGTTAGATTGGTTGAGAGTAATAATACTTTAGCTTTATTTTTTAGAAACTCTGGATATTTTTTGCTTTTTTCTTTGGAAAAAAATCTCCTCTATAGAAGTGTGATCAGTCTGTAAACATTAATTGTAGCACAATTTCTTCCACTAACTATTGTAAAACAGGAAATATAGCAATAAGGCACAAATAAATTGCCTGCAAAAAGGAATATAAGCTTCATTTCTACTACTGAACGGACTATGCCAGTTAAGCTCTGCACAGATCTTTGCCTTTAGGAGTCTAACAAATGCTATTCAATATGGAGCATTAAGTGGATTGATTGCAAAAAAAAAAAAGCTTTTCTTTGATTGGCGATTGGTGCGATTTATTTTTTATACAGTTAAACAAGTCACGATCACAGAGATCAGGCAGAGCCCAGTGAGTGTGCGCAGAAATCGTCAATCGAGCAAAATAAAGGATTGAATTAGGACCACGGGTGGTGAATCATAGTTTGCCAGAGTTGACCTCAAGACAGAAAAGGTTTGAGCGATGGGGGTAGGTGTGAGTACTGGCATGTGGATTGCGATATTATACATTTCCCGATATAATATCACTATATTGCGTGAGGGTGGGAACGTTTATTGATTTTTAAATCAAGAGCTTTGCCCTCAGACTTGGCTCCCTCTTCACCACGACGGTCCAATACAGCGACCGCATCACTGCCGATGCCGCACCGATCCTTCTATCGATCACCTCAATCAATTTTTACCGGCCTGTCACACTGACTCCAATCGCGATGAAGTGCTTTTGAAAGGCTGGTTAAAGAACACATCGTCTCCGGTCTGCCGCCAACATTCGAGCCGTTCCAGTTCGCCTACTGACGGAACCGCTCCACTGAGAACGCCATCTCTGCTGCTCCCACCTGTGCCTGGCACACCTGGAGGAGAAGAACACTCACGTGCGGATGCTGTTCCTGGACTTCAGTTCAGCTTTTAACACCATCATCCCACAGCATCTGAGCATCTGATGGGAAAACTGGAGCAGCTGAGCTTCAATAGACCACTCTGCCATTGGCTGGTAGACTTCCTCACCAACAGACCTCAGTCAGTCAGGGTCGGACAGAACACCTCTGATGTCATCACCCTAAGCACAGGCTCTCCCTCAGGGCTGCATCCTGAGCCCCCTTCTGTTCACCCTGATGACACATGACTGAGTCCCATAGGTTCACCACCAATCACATGGTGAAGTTTGCAGACCGACACCACGGTGGTGAGCCTCATCAGAGACATTACAACAACCTGGACTACAGAGGGAGGTGGAGCAGCTGGTGGAGCAGAGATAACAGCCTGATCCTGCTTGTGGAGAAAATGAAGGAGATCATTTTGGACTTCAGGAAGAACCATCCTAACCACGCTCCACTGCTCATCAACAGCTCAGCTGTAGAGGTGGTCAACAGCACCAAATTCCTGGGGGTGAACATCACAGACACCCTCACCTGGACTGGAAACACCACCTCACTTATCAAAAGGGCACAGAAGTACATGAACTTCCTGCAGAGGATGAGGAGAGCCCACCTGCCCCCACCCATCCTCCCCACCTTCTACAGAAGCTCCATAGAGAGCGTTCTGACCAGCTGTCTCACTGTATGGTGGTGGAGGCTGCAGCGCCTCAGACTGCAAGAAGGTGAGAAGAGTGGTGAGAACAGCAGAGAAGATCATGGGGGTCCTCTTCCCTCCATTAAAGACATTTCATCCCAATGCCGCGTGTCCCGAGCCCGTAATCATCATAAATGACCCCTCACCCCCGCCATGGACTGTTCTCCCTGCTGTCCTCTGGGAAGAGGCTTTGAAGCATCTGATGCAGGTCCAGCAGATTCTGCAACAGTTTCTTCCCCACTGCCAATAGACCGCTGAATGTTTTATGAAATGCTTTTTTTTAAATCTCTTTTTATTAAACACAAAACAAACATTATATAAAAGTATAGTATAAAATGTTAAATAATAATAATATGTTGGAACTGTAACTAATATAAAGTTGTATGTTTACATTATCACTGCAGCTTACCTTTATCACAGCTGCACTTTAAAAAAAATTAAAATGTCTTGAGAGCAGTACTGAACGAAAATTCTTTATGTGTACACTCTGCATGTACAAAATGACAATAAAGTCTGACTAAGTCTAAGGACCAGAACCGGGGACCAAGATGCACCGGGAACAGGTCTGACTTACTGCCGGCAATGAGAACCAAGCTCCTGCTGGGGTCATAAAGAGAACGGAGCAAAAGCAAGTGCTGTAAATGTTCCTCATTAGATATTGATTATTTTTTATTTTGGTATCCATGGTGATTGGTGTTATGTTATAACCTACTCAATTGAGTCGATGTGACATAAAGGAAGAGCTTCACTTCTTAAAATTAATGACACAATATTACGTTTTTATAAGTACCTGTAGTTTTAGTTGCTAATTTTAGCTTTTCTTCTGCTTTAATCAGATGTTCAAAATATCTGAAGAGGTTTTCCGCTTCTCCTGTTAATACGTAAAGCCCTCCAGAGTGTTCGGCATCAGACTACATGTGGATACACCTTAGCCAATGAGCTGCTGTCGTCTGCTGCTGCTGCTGCTACTTTAGACACAGTAGGCAAACCTGTGGCAAGCTGGGCTGTATGGGAAAGAAGGAGAAGATGATGAGAAAAAGAGAGCAGAGAAAAGTGTGGACTGCTGGAAGAATCTGTGGTGAACTGGCGGAAAGAAAATAGAAATGTGTGAAATGGTGCTCAAAGATGACCTCTGAACATTTAGAGGATGTTTGCTCAACCTGCTGCTGTGAAGCAGGATTCTCCTATCTGAAGTAAAATTGATTTAATCGGATATTGAATCGCATTCCTTTACATTTTTGCAAAATCTATGTCTAGAGGAATGAGGATCGGGATTCTAATCTTTATTGCGACCCGCGTGATGATCATATTCAAAGGTGCAGGAAAGATGCACTCAAGATTACATCCTTTTCAAGCCAGACAGCTGCAAATATACCCAATAGGTTGACTGAGAAGACATAAACAAATGTCCAGAAAACACCCTGTAGTTGTTAGCAGACAATGCTGAAAATATGGTTTGTGCAGAGGAGATGTGTCACGTCCTGCCTCGTTCGAGTGAGGCTTCACTTTTTTCACTTTTCACAAAACAAGTTTGCACTTTTTATGAGACAGTTTTGTTCTCTGATTTAAAAGTTTGCACTTTGTGTTTAATATGACAGTAAAAACAAAATAAATTAGTATTTTGAAACACAGTTGGAACCACTTTAATTATTGTAAAACAGATCTAATTGAAATTAATCATTTAGAACTGTATGAATCAAAGTTGAATCCCATCCGTGACTTTTGGCGTAAAATACCCAGCCCCTATTCCCTCCACCATGAACAGAATCAAAAATAAATCTGGATCCAGGCTCTAAATGAGCTCCTTGGATATGTGCTTTAGAATGGCTTTGTCTCCATTCAAAACCAGGTTTAAAATTCTTTGCAGGGCACGCATAAAGCTCCCATCTGTTTTAAATATTAAGACAGAAAAAAAGAAAGAAAAATGGTCAGTTCAGGTGTTTCTTATTAAAAAAGTGAGTCGGAAATTGTCTATTTACCAACCTGAAAGATTGTTGTTCTCACTTCAAAACAATTCTAGATTTTAGTGAATCATTTAAAAATTCAATGTATAAATATGATGCATAAGTACATTTTATTTCAGCAATGTTAAATTTGTTTAAAGTAACCTGATTATAATTAAAAGTGTCTCCGGACTTTACTGAATTGTTGGATTTTCTATATTTGGATCCCTGTTGAGTTTTTAATTGGTTACCCCCTGATGTACAGATAGCCAAGTAAATAAATACATAAATAAATATTGTCCATCTTTTTATTTTATTGTAAATTCACTTATTTCTTTATGTGTTTTTGCGTTCCATATATCCCAGGGTTCACTATCGGCGATTGTTAAAACCCATCTCCTGACCCCTACGTTGGGAAGCCCTGGTCTAAGGAATAAGTTGCAGGAATGTTAAGAACATTGTGCAGCCGGAGACAATTTGAAAGGCCTTCAGAGAACCGGGCTTATTCTTTGAATTGTTTTGTCTTAGGGATGCTTTGCCAGCTGGACTCGTCCAGAAGTGTTTTATGTTACACAACAGACGTTTTGGCTAAAAACCATGTGGTTTCACTTGCTGTTAAGTTAAGCTGTGTATTTATTTGGTGGTTGGATATCCAATAATATATATTTTTAGGCATTTTTAACAGTGTTTTTAGTAAAAAAAAAAAAGTTGTCTAGTTTCAGAAAAATAAAAGCTTTTAGCGTTTTTGATCACAGTTTGCTGAGGCAAAATCTACATGTAGCTTTATAGCTTATATAAGTTTTTCTTCATTCTTACCATCGCACCATCAGACCATGTTCCAGGAAGTTCTTTAAGTTGGGTAGCGTCTGCTGCAGGTCTGGGGTGGTCAAGCCGTGCTGATATCTCAGCTGCAACACAAGAGAAGAAAACATTACCAACACTGTGAAAAAAAAATACCCCACACATCCAGCTCGCTGTCACCAACGTACTGTATCACTCTGAAGCATGTTGCTGGCATGTTTGGAGAACAAAGAAAAAAAAAACATCCCTTATGAACACGTCTAAAGTCTACATTCTTCCTCTATGACACGTTTTTATTCCCTCCTTCAGACTATTACTCATCTGGACACACAATGGCCACCTTCCCCTGATAACAGGCATGTTGATAACGAGCAAGGTGTGCTGAAAGACAGGAGAGGAAATGTGGGCAGGAAGAAAAAAACACCTCTGATAAAACATCTGGACCAAATGGGGCTGAAAACGCTTCGTGAAGCTCATTAGGTTGTCCAGCAGTCTCTCCCACTGCTTTTAGCGCCCCCCCCCCTCGTTAATCTTGGCCTTGAACAGTTTCTTGTTGCAGCTCAGCTCTTTATTTCATGATGATAGAATCTAATCCAGTAAAAAAGACAAAAAAAAAACAACAAGGCCACCTTGAAGCGTAGGCTGAGGCGCCAGATGTCCCCCCCTCCCCTCCCTGAAGTGATGTCAGAGCAATGCCAGCCATCATCCCGTTGAGTTTATTTAACCTATGTGCCCGGACAGCAGAGGAGCATCACGCCACACATCCAGAGTATATCTCTGAGGCCCAAATGTCACGCAGGACGCCTCCACCAACCCACATCTGTTCTGTTTCCGCTTGGCTACCACGGCAACCTGCTTTCCCCCCCCTATTTCCTCTGCCACACACACCTGAGACAAATCGATTCACACAGCCCATTAAGTCAGTTTAACAGGCTGTTTTTTTTGTTTGTTTTTTATACGAATAGGATAATAGATGAATGACTTAATGATGAGAAATAAAAAAAAAACTAAGTAAAAAGATGGCCTCTGAGGCCTGAGGTCGCTGGTCCTGGTAAGGAAGGAATTGTTTCACACTTCATCAGGAGAGAAATGCGTTTAAGGGCGTCAGCAAACCATAATGTTCATCAATATTTCGCTACGGAGTATTATGGCCAGGCTAGAGATTTTTTTTTTTCTTCTTCTATTTTGAGAATACAGCCGTAACATTGCAAGAATAACGTCATAAAATTATGAGAACAAAGTCACAATGAGAAAAGCCATAAAATTACAAGAATAAAGTCACAACAATATAAGAATAAAGTAATAAAATTATGGGAATAAAGTCATAAAATTTCAAGAAAAAAAGTCCTAAAATTACGAGAAACAAGTTGTATTTTATGACAACTCTTACAAAAAGCACTTTCTTCACTAAATTGAGGAATGTCGAGCATCATGTGAAGTTATTCTTTGGTTCTGGTTCGACAAATAAGGAAATTTTTTAGCACCAGCATCAAATTGGGCAGGATGACAAAGTGGACTCAGATTGCTGATTGGTGGAGCTGGTCGACCGTCATCTGCTGGTTGGAGATTAAAGGTTTCTTTCTGAAACAGGTTGTTGCATGATGACTTAATTTCCCGTAATATTATAACTTTATTCTCATAATTTTTTCTTGTACCGTTACCACTTTATTCTCAAAATAAAAATAAATCCCTAACCTGACCCTAATACTCCGTCGTATAACACACATCAGATTTTATGACAGAGGCCTTTTCATTTACTGACAAAACCTTTCCTAACTTTCTGAGCTTGAGCAGAAATGCTTTTTATTTATTCTATAAATACTGTCATACAGTTCTTCAACAAAATCATTTACAGCTCAACTCCTGCTAATCAGTCTTTATAAGCTGCCACTATGTTGCAAATAGTCCTTTAAAAGTTTTACAACCAATAACTAAACATGTAGCTTCGTATGATTTTGTGTTTTGGATCAAGACAACATGTGACTAAACCGTTGATTAGAAGGAAAATGAATGTAATATCATAATATTAATCTTATATAAAAAGATAAAATACAAATTGATCAGGTTAGCATTCATTATGCTCCATTGTATCAATATTAAGCGTTTCTAAATGTCAATGCAATTAAAAAACTCTATATTGATGACAAAGAGAAACTAAATCATAATAGATGTAGGCAGGAAGGATTTTCTGTAATGGTTTGTTTACACTGTAGACACTGTGTTTAACAGTCTGATGAAGAGGACGCTCACTGCTGTCCATAATCTTCTTTACTTAAGTATTACTAAGTGAATAATTCTTCTCTGTTAAATGATCTGCAGAGGTTCAAGATGAGTTCCTAAAACAGAGCTGGCCTTTTTTATTAGCTTGTTGAGCTGTTTTAATTCACTGCAAAAAAACTAATTCAAGATAAGTCCTTTTTTTCTTAAAATAAGTGCATTTGTCCTTGGATTGAGGTAAAAGAGATATTTTGCCAATGGAACAAGACAATTTACACTTAAAATAAGAAAACACAATTGCATTGTCTTATTTCAAGTGCATATTATCTAATTAACTTATTTTAAAGTAAAATTACTCATTCCATTGGCAAACTAGCTCATTTACCTACTCAAATTAAGGGTGAATACACTTAATTTAAGAAATTTTTTACTTATTTCTAGTTCGTTTTTGCAGTGATTCGATCTGATACTGTTACACCAACAGATGAAGGTGAAAGAGATCCCACTCTCCACAACACTAGAGAAGATACGAAGCACTTTGCTGCAAACACTGAGCTTCCTGTAGAAGAACAGTCTGTCTGTTCCTTCTAGTAGATGACTTCAGTTTGTTGTCCAAGTGAACACAAGGGTGTTTATACTCCTCCACTTCTTCTCCCTTCATTTTAACAGGATTCAACTTGTTCCTGAAATTCACCAGTGTTCTGTACTCAGCTTCTTCTACATCTTTGATGAACCCAATTACTGCAGTCATCCCAGCATTTCTGGAGATGACAGGACTCTGTCTGCTACTAGAAATCAGATCTGTACAGAGTAAAGAGGAATGGGGAGAGTACCGCCCCCTGAGGTGCTCTTGACTACTTGATCAGACAGCTGACCCTTCAGTCTAACAAACTGTGGTCTGTTTATCTCTGATTCCTCCACCTGAGTCTTCTGCAGTTTCTGGTTGATCTCATGTCAGATTCAGCTGAGCGTATTTCTATCTGTCAGCTTTCCACAAACAGACACATCTGTCCTCAAACAGTTTGGATGGATAGACAGTTTTCTAAACATAAATATCCAAGCTCTGTAAGATCTTGTTTAGTTTATTCATGTTTTAACTTTGACACATGGATTTAAAATAACCTATGCAAATCATTTGATATCTAGTACATATTTTCCAGGACTTTATTAGGTGTGCCTGCATCCATTTCACATAGATGCCGATCATCTTCCCTATCCATAGAGAGGAAATGCCTCCCTGCAGCATAAAACTGCCACCTACTTTCTATGTATTGTACATTTTCAATCACAGGAAGAATCTTTAATCTTCTACAATAACATTCTTTTTTGTAGATACCTGCAAAAAGGCTGTTGGTGATCTGATAATTCTTACTATGCAGTGAGATATATTTAGTGTCTGATACTGATGCACTTCCTCATTTAGAATATATGCGTTAAGATATATATCTGCCTGAGACCTGAAGACTCAGGACTGGTTCTAACACATTCACTAAGAAACACCAAACTGTGACTGAACTATTTCTTTTGTTGTTAAACAGAAGATTCAAATCTAAGTTCTAAGAATAGAGCTAATTAATTAGCCACATAAATTAGCATTGGGCAGCTTAAGAAGAAATCCTGTTACTTTGTGTTTAAAGAGAATTTGAAGGATGCTTAGGTTTCTTAGGCTTTGTTGAGATAATTTCTGCTGCTGTTTTGAATACGTAAAATACCTAATCCTGTGCTCTGTTTTGGCAAGTCTCATGTGATTGGCTCCAGAAACAGGAAGTTAACACACAGGCTGCAGTTCTACACCGCTTTGAAAGGAGAAAAAGTGAATCTTACTTTTATTCCGGCTGACAATTAGAATAATTCTGGTTCATTTTACAGCCAAATATTTAACTTTTTGCTCATTTAAAACATGTGAGTGAAGTGGAAAAAATGCACCATAGATGTTTAACTAGGCAAAAACATCAGTATTATATCATATTTACATTTTAACGCACCCTGTAACAAACTGGGAACCCATTCAGGGTGAATCGACTCTTACTCAATGACGGAAGCTCCATCATAGAGGAGTTTGAAGAGGCTCTTCTGTCTCAGAAAATGATAAAGTTCAACCTAAGGATCCACTGAGACACAGATCACATCTGCACTGCCTCTCTGTATTTAGAAAATAATTGTGTAAAACTACATTTGTGATGATATTGGAGTAAAGGTTGGATTAAAAATAGCTCAGATTATGAGAGGTGGATGATAAAACCCAGTAAGTAATGGAAGGGTCAGGATCCTCCAGCATCAGCAGAGAGATCCACTCAGGGTTAAGAGTCTGACCTGGGATTGAAACTTCGACCTAAGATCAATAGCACCAGCATTTAAAAGATAAAAAAAATCCCCTTGCAATATATGGGAATAGGGTTACTTTTTCTGCTCACCAGATGTCAAAAAAGGAAATCAAAATCTCATGGAAATCTTAAAGTTTCTCTCTAGAAAATATAAATTAAAAATCATAATATAAGCGCAAAATAAATGTTGCAATTTCTGTTTGAATAAAATAATTCGTTAAACGTACTGCATGTTTTTTTCATCAGTCAGTGGAAATAATAAAGTGTTTCGAATCTAAATCTTTGAAACCCTTCGCGTGGCATCAGCTCTGAAGTGTGTGTAATAACCCCAATGCATGTCTAACAGGAGCCTCATGGCAGAAGAATGGCCTGACGTCTGAGAGTCAGTAGGAGTGCTTCATGACCGAGCGTCCGCATGCCTCACCCTCAGAACTCTCCTTATGAGTAAAAAAGTTGGCAAGAACCCAACACAGAAAACAGTTATGGGTGCAGACAGCAGAGAGGCTGACATCACCGCTTTGGTTTGTTTTCTTGAGCCGAATACGACGGATGAGAGATTTCAAACTCCCACCTACAGACAGGCGGGTTTAGCTTTTGTTGAGCCTCTGCCAAAGGCCATTGACACCACTGGAGCTCAGAGATGCACAGAAAAATGGTGAGGCTCATAGAATCAGGAAACTGGATATCCCACCTTTTTTTACGAGCAGTGAACGCACCAGACCAAGGTACTAGGTAACATCAGAAACACTCTTCCTTAATAAAGCTGTTTTTTTAAAGAAAAAGTCTGGTTACATTCAGAATTCAAACTTCTGAAAATACTTTAAATATGAAATGATAAGATCCTTTTTTTTAATTCAGAGTAATTTTCATTTGAATGTGCTTTACTGGAGGCATCCATGTTTGTCAAAGAAGCTGCATACTGCCACCTACTGGTTTGTGGCCGTCCGCGGTCTTGTTATGCGGCCGTTGAGCAAAAGTCCAATGCTGCTTTTAACTGACTGTTTTGTCTAAGGCAGCTATTATCAAGTCAAACATTGAAGAAACATTCTTCTTCCAAATGTTGGCTACATATTACATGTTTTTTTCTCTGGCCATAAGTTTGATGGCAAATCCTCCCTCTTCAAGTTGGCGATCCAATGAGCAACCCGTCCGTGGAATCGGAAAGGTAAAATATTTTTTTCACTTTTACCCGATGTATTCCAACATCTAACTGCCATGCACGTGAGCATTGTCAGTTTCACTATAGCTCTGGTGAATTTCAACGGTGAAGTCTTCTGGAAATCTTCAATAGTTGGTTGCAGATGTGTCTAGTAGCTCCTATTGATTCTGCTTGCAAAGCGGAGAGAATGGCGCTAGGCTTACCGCACCGTGACGTCACTGCCGGAAGATGTCAGGAGGGAGGTGTTACTATATTTGGGAAAAAAATGGCAGCTCCCTGACTCAGTGATTATGCGACAAAAAATGTTTATATTTTTTTACTGATTAACACAAAATGCTTTTAAATCACCATGAACGTATTAGTTTTAGGTATAAATAATGACCCATTGATTATTCCTTGCTGCCTGGAGTTTTCCTTAAATGAAATAAGACTAAAGATCATCAACATAAGTGAATAAAAAATACAGACAACACAAACTGTGTGGCAGTGATTTTCATGAACTGTTATGATAACGGGATAGGGGCCCCCCAGCCGTGACATTCACATTGTGTCAAACCCAAACCCCCACCCTCACCCCAAGCTTAATCCAAGTCTTTCGGTCATGGAAATATATCTAAACAAGCACCCTAATCAATCATTGACTCGGACGTGTCGTAGCTTTGCATAATTGATAAATGGAAAAAAAAAAACTTGACTGTGATCACTCCTCCCACCTCCATACAATGGAAAAACAATCTAGAAATAAGTAAAAATGTCTTTTTACCCTTAATTTGAGTTGGGTAAATGAGATAGTTTGCCAATGGAATAAGTATTTTACTCTTAAAATAAGATAATTAGATAAAATACACTTAAAATAAGACAATGCAATTGTGTTTTCTTGTTTTAAGTATAAATTGTCTGTTCCATTGGCAAACTGTCTCTACCTCAATCCAAGAAGAAATGCACTTATTTTAAGAAAAAAATATTTATCTTTATTTTTTCCAGTATAATGTGGTACTCTGCTCACATCTAGAGGAAAAAATAACCAACACCCATACAGCTGGTCCAGAGATCTGCAGACCAGGCTATCGATATCATGAACTAGTTTGGTCCTCTGTAGTGGAAGCTGCATCAAATATCTCATCAGGTCTGTGTGCACAAGTTTTGGAGGCAATCACAGTGTGTGTCGGCTGTCGAATATGCAAACATCGACCTTCGTTCCCTTGGTCTCCGCCTGCCTGAGACAAACAAAAACTTTGGTGACCCGGTTAAATCATGTGGAAGAAAAGAGCCCTCTTTAGCAGTGGAAGAAAGTGCAAGGCAGCTTAATAACAAAAAGCTGGATGTCATTTGCAACTGTCAGCGCCTCGAAAGCTTCAACATCGGGATGGAAACAAACAGACGAGTGGGTGAGGTTTAGATTCTGGTCTGTAAAACCCAAACTGTTCCTTTGGAGGATGTCGCAACAGCGATCAATGTTACCGTGTGAGGGAGCAGATGATGTACGTAACTCGGGATCAATCGCTTTGTGAGACGGCTTGTCGTTTCCAGTTTCCTCCTCTTAACTGGCTGTGATGAAAGCTGGAATCCTCTGTGGGTGTGTGTGTGAGGAAGCGTGCTTTCCAACTGTCCACAGGCTTCTTTGTGACACGGCTAACCAGATCGTTGTGAGAAATTCCCAAAGCCCATTGAGGAGAGCTGAAAGGTGAGAGCGCTAGGTGGCTGGGGGTGGGGGAGGTGCAGCGGGGGACACCCGCTACAGCTTCATTACATGACACAGTGAAATAGATCCTAGTCAGAGCTTTTTCTCCTGCACCTTGTCGCCCTCATTTACCTACTGAACCAAACTGTACACGGGCGTGTATCCGCGCTTAGCTAGGAATCTTAGGAGGAAACATAAAGCAACAAAGTAAAGAATGTGGCAGTGTTTACAGGTCGAGGCAGCCAGTCCACTGGAGCCATGACCACACAGAAACACACCGAGGCTGACTCAAATCCTCAGGGAACCAGTCCGTTTACAGTGCATGCCATCCATCATTTGGCAAAACTTTCCTGCTTGCCCTGAGCTCTGTTCAGAGGCTAAACAAACAGTCGCGCTTATACCGCACATTATAGTTTCCCCCAGTTTGTCAGGGCTAATCACCCTCAGATTAGAGCTCTAATGTGGGCGGGCAGCTGAGAGCTGCGAGGCTGATTACTGATGATGATGAGGTGCTGAGGGGAGGAGGCCAGGTAACGGGGCCGCCTCCCCCTTACTTCCTTTTATAGTACCGTATAGCTGTCTGGGAAATGCAGTGCAGACATCATTAAGGCTGTAGTCACTGGAGGCGGTGGAAGTTTGGGATACAGGATGTTTGCATTTTGAGTGATGCAATTCATGCATCAACAGGTCAGATGTCTTTAAATCAAACTCCAGAAGATCCTGTGCATGTCTGACCTGCAAAATGCACAATTATCCTATGATTTATAGCCAAAAGCTTTTGTCCATTGGGGTAAAAATAGAAAGATTAGGACTTAAACAGGCTCCGTGGGGAAGGTAATCAGGGAGCTCATTAGTACATATGACAGCTAGTTACAGAGGGGCTAACCAGCTGTTCTCTCCTCCACCATCCTTTGGGTCGGACACTTGGCAGAACCAATGAAGGCAACACAGAAAGCAGCTCTTGGACACAAAATCCTGCAGAGAAATTTGCTTTGGTGTCATTAGAACACCTGACATAGAAAACCAAGCTGGATTCCAGATTCAAAACATGTTTATGAAAAAAATGCTCTTTATTTACTCACAATCAAACCTGTGGACTTATTGACATTTATTGCCGGTGTTCTGTCAGATCAGCATACCCCTAGTCAATACACGTGCGCATTATCCCTTTAGCTAATTCCCTTTTATCCCTTTAGTTTTGTATGAAAAATACACCTCAAAATACCTCGATGGGTGTGTATCCCTTTAGTCATGTACAGAAACACAATTTAAGGTCAAATCGCCATACGCTTCAAAAAACACAAAAAATTAATTCATTAAATAATTTTTTTTTTTTACATGACTAAAGGGTATGCTGATGTTACAGAACACAAGCTTTGAGAATGCGTTGCCTAAAATCCAAGCCTGTTCAAACGAAATACGTGACGGCTTCACTGGGGCATAGTGAAGCATTAAGGTCACCGTATATATTTAATGAGGCATTTAACCTGACCGCCAAATATTTAGGCAAAAACAACCAGGAAAATTGTTTTCTACATCAAGACAATGAAGTTTTTAAAGTTGTAGGGAAGCGGCTGTTTCAACCGTTCCATTTCCGTATTCTCCCGAGTGGTGCACGACTTTACACGAGTGACTAAAGTAAATGTGATTGGTTGTTTATCAAGGGGGCGGGATTGTTGTGACGGAAGGTTGGTAAGCAACCAGTTAGCACCTTAATGCTAGTAGGTTCCATATGGGATATTAATTACATTAGGACCACACTGGAAAAATGATCTAGAAATAAGCCAACATTTTTTTTAATTAAGTGTATTTAGCCTTAATTTGAGGAGTTAATTAGATAGTTTACCAATGGAATGTGTGTTTTTAATAATTGAAATACACTTGAAATAAGACAATGCAATTGTGTTTTCTTTTCTTAAGTGTAAATTGTCTTGTTCCCTTGGCAAAATGTATCTTTTACCTCCTCAATCCAAGAACAAATGCACTTATTTCAAGAAAAAATTACTTATCTAGAGTTAGATTTTTTCCAGAGTAAGTAGCACTAAGCGACACTGTCAAGGAACGCTATGGACAGTTGAAAAATGCAAAAGGAGGAGAGTTTTGTGTCGGAGGTCGTGGATAAGCCTGCTCTCGTCATACATTATTTATTTTTCGAGGAGGAAAGCGGCGAGGGCCAGATGTTGTGGGAAGAGGATTTGAGGAAAGTGCAGAAGCTTGGTTTGGTGTAGAAGGCTTACAGCCGCACAGTGTTTGGAGCCCTTGCCTCGCAACGCTGCCAGTTCTGTTAGCTCTAGGCCTGCTGAAGACACAGGCGTCCATCCCGTGAACACTGGGACCGCAACTCAATGGGAAGGAAATGATTCTTATTTCTTATTTGAACCATTGAGAAATATTTGCTGAGACATTTGAATCAAGATGCCATGAACGAAAAAATTTCATTGACAGATGATCGTTGATATATGATTGGCCGAATTTAGGTGTTCAGGCTGACGTACAACTAACTGCCTGTATAAGATACCGAAAAAAAGACAGGACAGGATTTATTTTAAAATAGAAATTTTCTAAATGTTGGGACAATATGGTCTGATAAAGAGTAAGTTTATATGCATGTTTAAGCCAGAATCATTTGACATTTAAATATGATTTCCGTACGAGTTTAAAAGGAAACAACAGACAAATGCATGTTGCTTCATTTGCTTTTAGTAGCAGATGAGTGAAAACAGTTTGGAAACAAAAGGGCTAAAACTGGAAGGATGTGTGCGTCACGTTTAGATTCAGGCTGCGAGCACATTTCCTTGGATGCAGTTCATCACTACATGGCTCCTTTATTAAATAAACAAACCACCATTTTTCTGTTGTGTTCAACTGCTCATCAGGTGGGCAGCAGGCCTCTTCCCATCGTTAACATTTTCAGGAGACTTTTCCGGGTTTGGATTGGACTGAAACTGTGTTTCACCATCTGAACACAGATTAGATCACATCTTCCCCACTGAGAGCATTTAGCCTTACATGGTATTTATTAGATGCCTTCTACAGAAAATCCTTCTGCCTGCTTCACCTTCGTATTTCAAAATTTTGTGAAAGGGAAAGAAGCTGCTGCTAATTCAGGTGAGGGGCGTTTCACTTCGGGACAAATCGCCATTGCTGATTGGTCAGTAGCTGAAAAGCTGCTGGACTGTGGTGCCTCAGACTGTTGAGAAATTAATGCACAACCAAAGCAATGACATTATGCTAGAGAATCATTATGTTTTTCTTTGTGGAGAAGATAGAACCCAAATTTTGCAGTTATGAGTTATCTTTTCATTGTCTTGCCAATCCCTGGAGTTGTGATCCAGTAAGCTCC
Organism: Cyprinodon brontotheroides; assembly: GCA_018398635.1. Classification (NCBI taxonomy): domain Eukaryota; kingdom Metazoa; phylum Chordata; class Actinopteri; order Cyprinodontiformes; family Cyprinodontidae; genus Cyprinodon; species Cyprinodon brontotheroides. Next base: position 23,431,939 of record JAGKQL010000015.1, on the reverse strand, counting down.
CATCCTGCTGATGCAACTTTGCTGCTCCAATAAAAGGAAAAATGCTTGTAGGGCTTAAATCTGGGCTGCAGGTGCTGCACAGAAGTTGTGCTGGGTAATAATGTTAATCTCTAGCCAAGTTAGAAGCAGCGCCGCCGGTAAAGTTTACCAGACTCCAAGCTTTAGCTAACAGATTTGCTTTAATTACATCCTTTCAATAAAACACAACATGTTCCTGACAGAACCTGCTGGGTTTATGCGCTCTACTGAGAGCAGCGGATACGGAGATGAGAGACGTACGCTGCGATCTGTATAGAGCAGTGGAGCAGGAGAGGAACTCTGTGTGGAGGAGGTGGTTCTGGTTCTTTACATCTGAGTGATGGATGCATTTTCCTGCCTCCACCTGCAGCTTAAGGTTAGTGACCAGCCCATAAAACTACCACACTCCTATACAGTGTGCAGAGGCTCAACCTGCCGACTAGACTTCAAAGTCGTCTAAATGAACCGCTGAGGGTCTGGTATTTAGGATGAAATCAAACCACACACCAGCAGCAGGCTTTTGACCTCCCAGCATGTAGGATAGGAAGACAAAACTTGCTACAATTCAACTACCTAAAAAGTCAGAAAAAAGACATGTGTAAAATATCACAGATCCAATCGTCCAATGATGTCCAAATCTTATCCAGAATAATGTGGAAATATGATTTATATGCAGGTTTGTAAATAATTGGTGTTTCTTTTCAGACGAACTAATAGGCTAATGGTGTGCAGCAGGATGTTTTATTAGTGGGGCACAGCAGCAGTTTCAATAATTCTTGTTGCACCAAAAGGATGAATAATTAGTTATATTAAAAAAAGCCTTCCTGATTTTATCATTATTATTTAATTAGACTGTAATATAACCGAGTATTTGACCATACCAATACAGACTTGGATCCTGATGGTTTTTAGAGCAATAATGTGTGACTCTATAGAATCCAGCACTTCATAGGTTGAATAAATGGTACTTAAAGTAAAACAGTGGTAAAATAGTAACTAAGGCTATTTTCATGCCTGCAGCTTTAGATAGGACTCTGATGTGCAACAACCAGCTGAACTCTGCTGCACATTAGTGTGAAAACATAATTATATATCACAAGCATAAAGCGGTGGCTGGTATCTGCTCCAGATGAGGATCTCATGGTGCATGTTAGGGACCTTTTTTTGTATATACAAAACAAACTTTCGTTTAGTACAGCTTTTCAGACAGTAAATGAACATTTCAACTCCATAAAGTGCAGCAGTTATCAAATGTAAGGAGTGTATGAGAAAAAAAACATGGTGCAAAAAACGCATTGATATGGAAGAATACATAGACTTACTTTATTGTCATTGCACAAAAAAACACAAGTTGAATCTTGACAACGAAATGTCGATTACTTGGCCAGCAGCGTAACAGAGCTAAGACCTTATTCCTGCACATAAATATGTTTTCTATAACTAAGAGCTAGCTATATACATGGAGCATGAATGTACGTCCTCGCCTGAATCGAGAGATCATCTACAGTGCATCAGTAGATTATTTTAAAGCTTCAGCTACCCTTCATTTTTAAACATTATTTTTTGTCCAATACTTCAAGAAAACCATAAAGAAATAAAAGGCGAGAGCTACAGTTAACGTTCCTCAGTCTCCATCATTAAAGTTTTATCCATTTAACTGTGGTTCTTTTTTCAGCAGCTGCTCTTCTGGATTTCAAATGGTTGCCATGGAGACATCAAGCTCTCCATGTACTGCAGTGTTTGGTGCCAAGAGACAAAAAGCCGGTGTGTAATTAGTGAAAAATCACCTAATATTCGGAGCCGCACAACGATGCTCAGTAAACACGAGTGAAAACACCCTGGGAGAACAGCCCCCACTCGGGAGCCAAAGGTCCCGCCCCGGATTCCAGCGCCATGATCTAACCGCTATCTAATGTCGCTCTGGAGCTGATCCATTGCTGGGCTCCAAATGCCGGCGTTCATCGTGGCAGCAGGTGAAGCTTTGAGGCTTCGTCCTCCTCATTACAGCCGTCACTACAGTATATTTATACTCCTGAGCTTGTTTGGCTCTTGTCAATATGTTTTAACTTGTAAAACAAAGCAGCACAGTGGCACGTTGCTCCAATTACTGTTAGTTTTTGTTTACGGCTCTGAGAGCCACATACGCAGCTCCGAATCCTTGGATTTCCGTTTCCTCCGCCCGCCAAGAAGAATGATGGTTGCCAGCCGTCTGAGAGCTACGTCTAAGCTTTGATCCAATAAACAGTTCCTTCACCTCTGTGGTGCAACATGCTATTTACATTCTGCAGGGCTTTCATCCAAACTTCTGTTCTGATGTTTTAATTCAGCTGAAGTTGTCCAGAAGAATTAGGGAACGTTGCACGTTACTGTTGTGGCTGAGCAGCAAGCTTTTCCTTATAGTGTGTTTATTTTAGCCCAGCAGTTCAGACAAAATGAGGCAAAACATTATAAACAACAGCAAATATGATGCATCTGACATGAAAGTGGAAAAGTGACAAACACCCGGAAAACCATGCCTGCTGTATATAACGGGTATGTACAGGAAGTTGGTGTTCAGTTGAACTTTTCATTCAGCTGATCTCCGTTAGACGGAAACTTTGCTCTGCTGGAGTCTTCCTAGTTCCTCGATGGATTTCCAACGTTGGTGCAGCGCAGCAGTTCAGTGGTTCCCTAATGAAACTCAGCCTACACAGCCGTCACTCAGCCCCTAAAGCTAAGACAAAATGGCTGCGACTCAGAGCCTAACTGTTTAAGAAGAAAATAAAAGAAATATGTTAAAATGTTCATGTGACATGCATTTATAGCAGTGCCCCTTTGTTATTTACTGTCCAGATGTTCAAAGATTTTGCATTTACGGCTTCGCTGGAGTTGATGGTAAAACCTCACATGGCGCAACAGAGGTTCAAAACCTCAACAATCGTGTGGTACAGCATGGAATATGAAATCCAATATGATTAATCACTACAGCCTTTCATGTGTCTCCATAAATATACAGAACAGGGCTGAAAAGTTGTTTGAGTCTGGCTAAGGTCATATAATTCATTCACAACAGAACCTCGCTTCCCCTCAACTGGAAGCAGTGTTCTGGCCTTGAATACGTGCCATGGTCATCATCATCTACCCTCCAAGTCAAACTAAGAATCAGAACTCATAAACACCACAGGCGTTTGCTTACCGCTGAAAATTTCTTCCCACAAATTTGGACCGTGAAGAATCGCTTATGAACTAAACAGGACTTACAAAAGATATTTCTTCCTTCTGATAAATGTGAGCTAAGATTAGGACTTTTGTTTCATTGAAAATCCCTAAGTGGCTCCATTAGTTGCTATGCACCACTTTATTCTGGTAACATCAGTCAGTGCAGGAGGCGGGAAGAGGAACCACTTTCAGTTCAAACCTTCAAAGCATTCATTCATCTGAGCCGGATAGCCGACCAGAGGATAAAATAGGGACACATTACACAGATGTGTGATAATCTCTATTAAAAAAGTGAACGAGAAATGTGATTCCAGCAAAATAAATCAAATACAAACAGCTTCATCAATAGACTGATTATTAGTTGTTATGAAACAAATATATTATTTCTATTTTGCTCATTTTATTCACAAACCATTACCACCCTAGCAGAGGGGTTGTGTTTGTGTCCACTAAGGACCAAACAACTGACCGTGTGCAATAGATAAGTAAAAGTTTCAGTCAAAAGACAAAGGTAAATACTAAAACTAATCAAAGGAAGCATCATTATACTAAAAAAATGCATTATAACTTTTTGGTTTTGTTGATTTTTTAAATCCGGAGATCAGAGCTTCCTGCCGATGTTGGTGTTCTTACTAGAACTAAAAAAGTAGAGCACATCAAGCCCACTTCGAAAACTGTAGCTCAGATATGATATTCAAATCACTGAATGGATCATTACAGATTTGTTGTCAGTGTATTAACCTCCTAGATCACTCAGGTCTTCTAGTTCATGTCTACTCTGTTCATCCAGAACTAGAACATATACATGACGGAGAGGGCAGCATTTAGTTCCTAAGTGATAATACTGATCTGGAACAAAAAACTGGAAAAGTGCTGAAAAGCCTGAGTTCTTTAAAGTTAAAAACCCATTTGTTTAGAGCTTCCTTTGACTGCTGAAGTTAAACTGTTAACTGAGGTATTATTAGGTTGTGATCAAGCTGTTTTATTTTCTTCTCTACCTGCTTTAATATCATGTTTTGTATCCATCCATCCATCTTCCTCCTCGCTTTTATCCGGGGTCGGTCAGCTGAGGGGCAGCAGCTTAAGAGGAGGGCCCAGACTTCCCTCCTGTCCCAGCCACTTCTTCTAGCCCCTCAGGAGGAACCCCAAGGCGTTCCCAGGCCAACCGCCGAGAAACATAGTCCCCTCCAGCATGTCCTGGACCTTCCACAAGGCCTCCCCAGTGGGGCGTGCCGGAACACCTCACCACAGGGAGAGCGTCCCAGGAGGCATCCTAAACAGATGCCCAAACCAGCCTGAATTGGCTCCGCTCAATGTGGATGAGCCGTGGCTCTACTCCCAAGTCCCTCCCCGGATGACCGAAAGCCAACCCCTATCTCTAAGGAGAGCCCAGCCACCTTCGGAGGAAACCCATTTGACGCTTGTATCCAAAGTGGGAAATCGCACTTTGACCCAGGAAATTTCACGCGACCATGGGTGTAGGAACGTGATCGACAAGTAAATAGAGAGCTTCGCTTTTGACTCAGCTCTCTCTTCACCTGACGGACCGGTGCAGCGTCCGCTTTCACGGCAGACACTGCTCCAATCCGCCTTGTCGATCTCATCGGCTCCCTTCTTCCCTCATTCGTGAACAAGATCCCAAGATACTTAAACTCCTCCACTTGGGGCAGGACACCCCCTCGACCCGAGAAAGCACTCTACCCTTTTTCGGCTCAAGACCATGGCGCACCGGATTTGGAGGCACTGATCCCCATCCCCAGCCTGCTTCACACGCGGCTGCGAACCGATCCAGCGAGTGCTGCAGATCCACGACCTGATGAAGCCAATAGGACCACATCATCTGCAAAAAGCAGAGATGCAATCCTGAGGCTACCAAAACGGATCGCCTAAACACCTTTGCTGCACCTAGAAATTCTGTCCATGAAGGACTATCATGTTTTAACTTTGATTTATTCTGCTTTTTTTTTGCCTTTAATTGTGCTTTGATTTTTCTTCTATTTTATTGTATAATTCCTGTAAAGCATTTTGAATTGTCCATGTTTTGAATTGTGCCATACAAATTAAATCGCCTTGCCTTGTAGTGCTGGACCTGAAAAAACAAGATAAATGCTAAAGCAAAGCCACTGAGCTTCAGATTAGTGTGAACATCTGACTGGAGACAAATAATAGGGCAGATTAAAGCTCTGCAGCTTAGTGCACACTAGCATTTAACAGTTAGAATGTAGAGCATCATTGAGAATAAAGTAAAACGATGTTTGATGTCTGAGTCTTCTTTGGTACAGGAGGTCTTCCACCACATTGGAACCATCTTTTGGGTCAGTAGCGGAATCATTATTTCAGCTTTTAAAAAGTAAAAAAACTGCTCCTGGGTGTAACATACCAAGTTGCAATGGTTGCTACGGTTATGCATCATAAGAAATGTCCCCAAATAAAAAGATAGACACTGGCAAAATCCATTCAGCTGCATGGCATTCAATCCAGTGGTTAAAAAAAAAGAAAAACAGAAAAAGAAACGAGTCACACATGGAGGACCAATCTAGCAGAGCTACTTCAACATGCAGCTTTCTTCAGCAGACAGTTCTGGAATTTTTGGTTTTTTTTAGTCACACTCCTGCTGACCTCCTCTGGACTGAGGACACATCCTAACTTGTGGATAAAGGCCCAACAATGGCTTCTTTTTCTCAGGAAGCAGACATGGTCTGGATTCTGTTTTCGGTTGCTTGCAAACCTTTACACGACCACAACAAAAAGCATGTCGTGTCTCAGCGTGACGGTGTGGTCTGGGAGCTACAAAAGGATAGGAAGCATTTCTTCCTGATGGCGAGGACAGCACAGGGGATTGCGGGACGCCATCTACTAGATCTGAACTCAATTTATGCTTCACAAATCCAGAAGATGGGCAGACACATTGCTACGGGTCCAACCATGCAGGGACCTCTTCATGTCCATCAGGAAAACGGTGCAGGAGTATTACAGCCAGACCAGACCAGTTTAAAAACAGCGTCTCGCTTTAAGCGAGTTGTGAAAGCATTATTCCCTCTTCTGTCAAACACTCACTTCCCTTCTATGGGACCCTCTGACATACTCCAGCCACACACTCCCACCTTTACCCACACTCTGATCGCATTTTGTATTTTTAATTTTTTAAAGAGTGAACGTTTTATCTACGAATATAATGTATAGTTTTTAGGTTGAGAGTCAAAATTGAATTTAATATGTATTTTTAATACTGTGGCAATATTTTTAACACACAAACATTTAGGCGTACTTTCAGAAGACGAAAAACAAACAAAAATGCATTAAAATGCAAATAATTTGATAACCAATTAAAGGTATTTATTTAAAATTAGTTATGTTAAACGGTGTTATTTTTTTTAGTAGTTACTGGGTATATTACTTTTTGCCACAATAAAGGATAAAAACAAAAGCTTCATGGGAAGCCTCAGTTTTGTGACCTTGATGTTTTTTAAAGTGTATAAGCTGAGCTATAAATCCCACCTCACTGAAGTCCAGAATGTTTAAAGAGAGCACCTCCTGGAATGATGTCAGCAGCTCAAACATGTCGATCTCAGGCCTCTGTGGCGCTTGGCACCGATTCAAGTATATTACTGGTTTGAGCCCCAATTTAACAAGTGTTTAGAAAAATATGTAAGGAATTATTCTTTGAATCAAAAATGTACCGTATATACCGGACTATAAACTAATTTCCTAACTGCCAGAGGGGGAAGACAAAGTTGAAAATGAAATAAGGTGCTAATTTTTATTTAGCACGACATTTTAGCACCAGGCACAACCACTGATCTCTATTTATTAACTGGATATGGATTAGCCGTTTGTAGTAGACATTGCTGTGGAGTCAACAGTCGCCATATTGGTACTCCCTAGTACCAGACCAGACCGGTCGGAATGTGAACAATACGTGCACTACAGCATCGAACTTTGATGATGTTCTTATTTTCAGGGGGGCTTAAGACATTTAAAGGCACACTATGCAACATTTTTCAGTTAATTGAATGTGTTCCATAGCGTTATGGATGACTAAATGAGTCATTTCAGGTTGAACAAAGGTATTCTCGGCGCCCTGGTGGTTCTGTGGAAATACTGCACTTGCAGCTGCAGGAGCACCGACCACTCTCGCACCCACAGGCTCAGAAGTCTCGTGAGAGTCCATGCAGTCTTGCTTTAATGGCGAGAACTGCTACACCCCCCAGTTAAAAGCATGCTGCGTTGCTAGCACAGTGGCAATCTTTGTGCAGTTATGCTACGTTCACGCAGCAAAAGCAGCAAAATGCGCATCTGCTGCTTCATTTTGCTGCTTGTACCAGTTAGTACTGATCGCGCCGGCTGGAAGCAGCTTTGCTGCTCTGGCTGCAAAAGTGTGTCTGAAAGGCGCGTTGGATGGAGCTTCACTATCCTTTCTCTGCCCTTGCAGCTATATTTGCTGTGATCCAGTGGGAATAAAGTAGTTTTAATATATGTTTTAAGTAAGAAAATACACCTGAAAATCAGTAATCCAGTGCAGTCAGTTCATTCCAGATTATTATCCTGCCTTCAATATTTTTTCTGTGGGAACGCTTCAGACCCCCACATACCAGGGGATGTGCGACGGTATGGATCCCCTTCATCCCGGCAGCCCGGTTCACGGCGACGGCGCTGGTAGGTGTTTTTCATCTAAATAATCAAACTGCATATTCTGCGGCAGATTTCTGCATTTTCAAGTTAATTTGGCGTCAATAAACTGTTTAAGAGGAGTGATCATGGCGCTGTGTCTCTCTCCCTGCGTTAAAGCGCACCCGGCGGCAGCTGCTGCAGCGGCTCAGGCGTGCTTCGCCTGCCAGCTCAAAGCAGCGCAGCGGAACCTTTGCATGTAAACTTCGCTGCTTCTGTAGCGCCAGCTACATCGAGTGTGAGCGCCAGCGTTAGTCATTAAGCTGCTAAGCTCAAAACAACAGCGCCTGGGCAGCGGAGAAACCAGGAGAACAGCTAAGCATATTTCCGACAGTGCACTTTTACTTTCGCTCACTCTGGAAGGAGCCTCACTGGAAAATCAACACCCGGTTGCATAGTGTACCTTCAAAAACAAAGATAAAACCATCCCCTTTAACAAACACTTCCTGTTTCATAGGATCAGTAGGTTACTATAAGTTTAAGATAAAAAATAGGCACATCACATTTATATTTAGTATGAAGTCTATGAAGTCTACAAATCATGTAATATAACATATTATACAAATCCATCACAACAAAATGAGTGTGTTAATGGAGAATAATAATACTGTAGTCAGATAATAAGAATATTACAAATGCAGAGACATACTATCTGATGATGTGCCATAAGTGCTAAATTCATGATGTACATGCATTGATTACATTTTTTTGGTAATTGTATAACATTACAGGCATTTTTATGGCACGACTCCGTGAAAGTGGGAAGTACCAAGATGGCGGCAGATGACTTCAGTTTTTTCGTTCCATCAGCAATCCAGTGAATAAATAGAGATCGGTGGGTACAACGGTCCCGAATTTACACATTTTGACATTTATTTGCTGCATTAAAGCTGCCGAACCGATGAAGAGACTGGGCTCAACTCCTGCAGAGCTGAAATAAATAGCTGAAGAAGCCCCATCTTTCAGCAGAAGCTCTTACTGCTATGAGTCATCAAGCTAACCGGAGCTAGCATTCTTCTTTGGTCCATGTGCGATTTTTTTCAATTGTTGCACGCAGCTAACACTCACACTGCAACCGCAGGGTTTGGTCGTACAGTGTGAGGTCACAGCTTACGATGTATGTTCTCACACTGTACGGCCCCGCGCTCCGATGCGATCTACCTGCTCACACTGTAAGTCTAAAAACCACGTCGGATTCAGCTCCGCAGTGAGATGGCGCTACTTAGACTCGTCTATCTGGAAGCCAAATGACTACAAGAAGAATATGAAGCTCACTACAGTGAAACGCGCTGCCTCGGTAATTTGTAAAATTTTGTGCCGAAAGCCCTAAAAAGAAAAGGCGACAATGTATTTGGACAAAGACATTGGCTGAGCAAATGTGGCTACTACTGTCTGTCAATTTTACAGAAAGAACTCCATCTCACTTGCACCCCCGCCATGCTTCTGTGTTTGCATCTTAAAGGAAGAAGAAAAAGTTGCTCCTTGTTTGCGCATGCCCACTGAGCCATTTGCCCACGATGGCCGACTGAAAATCAAACATGTCTGATATTCTCCCGACCTCTCGATTCCTGATCGGAAGGTGTTCGTGAGAAGCTGATTGCTCCACATGCCCCCCTGTACACTACACAAGATGACGCACGATCAGGCTGAAAGTCGGTCAGATCGAAAAATTCTCGCACGACTGGAAAGTCGGCCCGAAAAAAGCAAAAAAATCGCACAGTTTATGCCCGGCTTTACACGTCTGCTCACCCAAAAACAACCCACTCTAGAGACAGAGCTGAAGCAGCGCTGACTATTTGACTCACCAAAGAGCAGTTTTTAGAGAACCTGATAAGAAATGTTACATTTATCAGTAAACTGACTTTGTAAAGGCGGCCAAAACACAAACAAAGATCCATTAGACAACGCTTAGTTTAAATAATGTGAAGAGTTGTACCTTTAAATGGTTGATGGAGTAGTCCGTCCAGCTAGTAACGCAGATATTTAAATAGTAAAGGAAGAAAGATTCTTTTCATCTAATAGTTTAGGTATTTGACCAAAAACCATACAGTCTGACACCTCAACATTATATAATCTGTAATTGTCATATTTCATTGGTTTTGTTTTATCCATTACTGTGACCATCCTTTGGCAGGAGCACGTTATGTCAGAAGAGCTGAAATGAAATACCACCTTACTCTATAACTGGGAGGAGAAGCAACGAGGCAGCATTACGACGCACTGAAAGCTCTGCCACTTCTGCCATCGGTGGATTTGTTTCTCATTTGGGTCTCTGAACAGCAGTAATGCAACACAGGTGTGGTTAGGGTTCTCTGAGACCGAGTCCAGTTCAAATGCAACCCTAACTAAAACCAGATTCTTTTGCATTAGTTGTTGTCAGACATTGCCTAGGATCACATTGCTGCCAAATGCAGTCAACAGATTTACATAATTATGGGAAAGGCTGTGTGAGGTGAATAGGAAATTCAGTTAGGGGAACACCGGTCACAAGAGATCAGTGGAAGTCTGCTGTGATCCCGTCACCCTGGGGAGGGGCTGAGGTGAACACAGCTGTGATTACAATATGGTTGCAGACTGTGGATGTGCTGGTCAGCAGGAGAGGTCAGAGTCTGCTGGGCTACAGTGACACCTATTGGAAGAGCCACCTCCCCTTATGAGGGGTAGCTCCAGGCCTCAATGCTAATAAGTCTGGAGTCAGACCAGGTAACCTGATCGGCTCACAAGCTAAGCTTGTTTTTGGAGTTTCACCTCTGAGGTCAACTTTAGCAGTATCGGCATGTAGGAACGTCATCCATTCCAGTTGGCACCTCTCACAGGAAATCACACCCAGGAGAGCCAAGTAATTCTCTAATTTACAGATTTGTATCAAAGCAGAACAAAATGTGCTGTTGTAGGAATTCATTTAGTTTCTGAGGCAGGAGTTATGGACGCTGCCAAACAACCAAACAGGCAAAGGAGTGTTGTGGAGCATAAAGGTGGAGGACTCTCCATAAACAAGCCCAGTAACAGCACACCGCATTAATAAAGCAGACTAACTCAGCAATAAAACTTTCTTTATTGTTGCTAAAGCATGATCAGACTCTTTTTATTATTTACAATTAAAACTATACATGTTTTTTTTACAAGGAGGGAAACAGTTTTTCTTTTTTTAAATTGTGTTTCCATAAAGCCCCTCTGGAAAACAGCAGAGTCCAGATGAGGATGAATGTAAGGTTTGTGGGCAGGTGCCTATTCTGGCTTTCTGCAGCCCACATGTTCTCCTCTGCTCTGCTACTTGTGAATGGTCGTCCTATTTTCTTTTCCCTCCCTTTTTATTCGGTGAACCTGACTGACGTTTTATATTAGTGTTATTACTGCAGCACAGGGAGACTAGGAATCAATTACTGCCTTTGGAAACATTCCTTCAGACTCAAATGGATGTAATATCAGCTTATTTCTTCTAGTCTAACTAAATAAATTGGAGAGAAAAAAAAAAACTTGCTGACCTCATGGTTGCTGCTCACACTTCCATATTGTATATAAAAAAAAGATCTTTAGCACAATCTGATGACACAATACTGATAAAATAGTCTTGTCAGAAGAATTGGACAATTTGAAGCTCTACTGGACCTGATGGGGAACGTAAAAACTGGACATTTTTCTTAACAAACACGTTTTATGTGATGCTCTTCAGTGTGGGCGTTACTCCAGGAAGACAACTAAAAATGACAGTATTGGTGTGGTATAAAACCTTACTAAGTGAAAGTAGAAAAGCTTTAATGGTGTTTTAATGTCCTGTGTGATGGTGGCACACCAAGTGTCCTTGGCTACTCAGCAGAACTAGACTAGTGAAGTGAAACAGTGGGACCTACATGTCACCCTCTTCGTCCACCTTCTATATTTACTTATATTCTATTTTAAAAGGAGAAGAAATGTGTCACAAAAAATTTTAGCAACCAAATAAAAACAAAATTTTTGTACAAGCATTTGTTCTGCATGTGCAAATATGAGGAGTTTTATAAAGAAAGACTGATGGATAAGATTCCTTATATCCAGCATTTACAATAATCACTGCTTTTGGACAAAAGATCAACTTTATTTTAATTCCCACAGACAAGATCAGAGATCCACCAGAAACGGCAAACGGCTGTTTCTCAATATCTGTACTTGTGCATTCTCGTGTGCTCGTGAAACGTCATCAGTGTCAGCCCTAGTACTGTCCCAATTCACAAGAACAAGAAGACGGAAAACGGACAAAGTCCCCAGATGTTCTCTCCTCTCCCTCTTTACCCAGCATGCATCAGAGCAGACTTGTCCGTTCTTGTCCCAGCATGCACTGCGGCAGCAGCAGCTTCCAGTGGAGCGCCAACAGAGCTCAGAGTATTTAGTTAAAAGTTCTCTTTTCTGCTGCCGTTGTTCAAAAAAGTAGGTTTTAAGATCATTTGAGGCGAGAATATTATTCTTCTAATTCTCACTATATGGCCCATTTACAGATTTAGTAATTTAATTAAATTTTTCTGAAGTTGAAAGGACTGCGGCAACAAGCTGACCTCCGAGGCTAACTGCAGCCATGTCTAATCCTAGCCCGTCTGCAGCAGCCCCCTCTCTGCATAGCCGTGTGTGAAGGACCGCTGGCTGTAAAGGAGAGTTTTTGGTTTTATTTGGCACAACTTTCATTTGATTTGTGTTTTTCCTACTGTGTTAATTATTACTCCCCCAATAAATGAAAAAGTAAGAATTTATTATTATCTAGAAACTATTAATAACAGGAGATGAAATGCAGCTAAAGACGAGCCGAGCATGTGGTGACGTCACGAGTACGCTTCTGTTCCAATGTACCCATATTATTGCTGCGTACTCCCGTTCTCCCAGAGTCCACACATTCCTGTGTTCTTCTCAAGAACATACTTCGTGGCGCAGTGATTAGTGTGCACGTCCCATGTACAGAGGCCTTAGTCCTCGATGAGACCAAACCGGGTTCGAATCTGCATGTCTCTCCCCCTCTCCTGTCAGCCTACTGTCGAAAAAACGAGCCACTAGTGCAATGTAGAAACGACCCAAGTTCCTCAAAAAAACATAAAAACGGTGACGAGTCCATTTGAAGGAAAGGTTTCGATAAATCCAAGTGCCTTGGGCTGCAGTGAACAGGTGACTAAACAAAAATGCAGAAAACTCCACCTTCGCCAAACACAGTAGAATATGAAAATAAATGTTAAATAAAAAAGGAGAAATTATAAAGCAGCATAACAGAAAAATAAACAGCAGCAAAGAGAAAGTCCTGGCTCTCCGTTTCCATCGGCTCTGCGAATCAAATTAAAACCTGCCACGGTACTGGGAGAGCGCGGGCTGCGTCCGGTTTACTTTGGAGCGCCCAGAGCGTTCCCTGGTCATCTGGGTTTGTTCAACTGTGACCCTGCATAGTGTTAAGGATGTTAAAACATTTTTTGTGCTGCCAAAAGCTTTCAGTGTTTGGAACTGAAGCAGTCACAGCCCAATAGAAAAACAATTTGTAATAATAAATGAGGGATTAGGGATACTACTGTGTGCAACATGTAATATTACCAATCAAACAATGGAAGAAAAAAAAAAGTTCACTAAAGCGTGTGACAGGAAAATACAATCTGAAAATTCAATGCTACATTCAAGCTCCTTACTTTGACTCAGAGTGTAGCCTGCTTAATAATAACCACCTCTGACCGCTTGGCCTGAACAACGATTAGATTAATTTGCTCCACTTCCTCTGCAGCTGCTGCCAGACAAAAATATACATAATCAGTAAAAGTCACTTCCTTTAAAATCTGCACGGTTTGCATAGAGCACAAAGCCAATATGGTACATGCTTCCCTCCGCAACAGCTGCATCGTAAAGAACTGCATAACAGCTAACCCTGATAAATAGAATCTGGTTAAATGTGAACTAATTCCTTATTAACGAAATCTAATTAGGATGTAAAGAGGGAGGCAGAGAATGAGAAACAAATCGCCATTGTGCAGTTCCACTTTTCCCCCCCTGCACGTTCAGAGGCCAACTACTATGTAGGTTTTTCCATCATTTCAGCGACGGGACAAAGTGTGAGGTTGAATATGCGGTTTGTAACTCTTTAATGAGCTGGACGGAGGCCACCGTTGGACTCACATAGAGGTATGGAAAGGACCCAGAAATAAGGGTCCTTAAAACTGCATTCTACCACATTTCAATTAGTTAAAGTGTTAAAACTGCTAAAACTAAAGTAAGACATCTAAGATTCAAAACAAATTTTCAGCAGGAAATTCAGATTACATACAAAAATGGATGTGATGATATTAAAAAAACAGAACAGCATTTCAACAAGCAGTGATGCAATGTTGTGGATTTCTTTGATAATAGTTTCCTCCAGCAGCTTCACAGTCCTGGAAAGGGGAGATAAACTACAGCTGAGGCGGCTGCAAGCTTCCAAACGCACCAAAAGCCAAGTGTCCACACTGACACAATAATTACAGCCTGTGCATTTGTGTCTCTGTTTGCTCGTAGGTGCGTATTTAGCTGCAGCAGGGTGTCCCTGCTGTGGACACCATCCTAATTGCTCTTTAAAGAAGGAGCCAAGAACCTGGGTGAGGCGTGTTTTTAATTTAAAAAAGGACCCGTTTCCATGGGGATCAGGACTGCAAAGGCAATGATTTGTCCACAGACAGCAGATATATGTCTGCTTTCCATCATAATGTACGGGTAGCAACGTGGTAGACAACAACAAACAAAGTGGTCGATCTGTAATTAAGCCCAGTCTGAACACATGACATAATTGTGTCATAAGTTTAATAAAAAAGAACACTTTATACCATTATAACACCATTATAACCAAGGAAAGTTCCCTAAATTTATATTTTTCAGTGTAGGTCAACTCCCTCTGGGGCTCTGGTCCAACCTCAGCAGGAGATCATGTATGTGTTCCCTCACATCCATCCTAAAGATTCATTCCACCACCTTCAAGTTCCTGGGATCGGTCTAAATCGAAACTTTGCCTCATTTTTTTCCTGAAAACTTGTCCACACATATCCAGGAGTCTCGGTCAGTTTAGAAAACTGGCCCCAGAGCCATCTATAGTTGGAGCGCTGATGTCCTGAAGCGTGCAACACTAGTCGTCGTTCTTCTCTATAGGTTTTGTGTTTGGTCATGTGAACCATGATGAGACTAACCTGATATCAGCCAGATGCATGTCTCGGCCCGCCGAAGGCTCCACTCACATACATCTGGAACACCGCCATAGGAATTGCTCGGGAAGGCTGGGCCCTATCAAAACTCCTTGCATATTATTGGAGCAAGCCACTTTGTTCGTCATCTTTATCGACGTGCATATTTCAACCACTCCCCACCCAAGCTAACCCGCGACGCCGTGAGAGCTACGCGAGGAAAAAAACAAAACAGAACAGCTGACATCTTGTAGATATGGCAACAGTGGAATCCCAGCTAACGCCGGTAAATGATCAATGTCAAGCGCAGTTACGAAAATGTGCTGAGCAAAAGGTAAAATTGTGCACAGCAGACTTATTTTAAAAAGAAGCCAACCAAAAAGTATATAGACCAACGACTTATAGAACTCGCTTCTCCACTATGTCACATTCCAGACACACACCCGCCCTGCGCCCTGATTTCGGCTGTGACCATAAATTTGGTTGGGAAAATCACTTTCAATGAGCGGTTCCCAGATGTATGTGGAGTGGAGCTAGGCGGAGCGTGCGACATGCATCTGGCTGTTGTCAGGTTATGATGAGACTGCTTCTTTAACTAATCAGAATGAGTTCCTGAACAGAGCTATAGATGTTTAGGAGCTGAAACCGCCATAATCCCCCTGTTCAGTGATGTTTTACTATTAAAGACAGTTTCCTTCAATCCTCTTTCAAATCTTATGTCCCCGTTGCCCAAAATCTTAAACTTTTCGTGGGTCTTTTGTTCTTGAGGTCTTTTGTTCTTGAGGTCCAAGTCTACAGCTGAATCCTGGCCACAGCTACTGGTTATCTTGATCTGTACCATGGCTTTGTGACTCGAATGACTGAGAATTTACACAGGTATGTTATGGTTGTGGCCATCATGAACTGATGAACAGACTTAAATATTCTCAAATTCATACAAAAAGCAACTGTCCCATTGCTAGATGCATCATGACAAAAAATACTTCCTGTATTCCTGAATGAGAATCTGGTATACCTCTGTTTTATATCTGACCACTCTTCCTGAAAGAATTAGACTAATAGATTTTATTTTATTTTTTCTGACATAAGTCGACCTTTAAATTCAGATCTATCTGTATCTGATTTTCTGTAAGGCTGTCAAATTTGGTTTAGTCATTATAGAAGCTTAATGTTAAAAATCTACAAGTATTTCTGATTAATGTTAGTGGTCATTAATTTTCCCATTCACTTTCAAAGGTTTAGAGTTGACTAGTACTACTTTTTAGTGTCTTTAAAGCAGTATAATAGACCCCCAGTGTAATGCTACCAGTTGATGGTGGACAATCTTCAATCTCAATCATGATTCCCTCTAACAGACACATAGCCATAATGTCCAGAAAACCTTCAAAGTTGGTCTCACATCCATAAAACCTGTGTCTATATCAGGTCCTGGAAATGTCAGGGTTTTTTTTCTTGGTTGTTTAGCACTCACTCTGACCAATTTGCTCCTGGATTTTATTCTAACCCATCTTTTATTACCTGACGGTAATAGTTTAAGTTAGACCGTTAAAACTGACATAGCTGAGTGTTCCGATACAACACTAATCCCAAGCAAACTGATCTACAGACTTGCCTTTAACCTATCTTTACATTTTTTGACGACATTTGAAGGCTAGATCTCAACCAGATCTAGCCTTCAAATGCCCCCAAATTAAAATGAATTATATTCAGGTTATATCATCAAGGTCATCCAGTAAAAGGAATGGTTCAAATGCTCATAATGTGTAAATTTAAAGTCGTATGGAAACGGCTGTTCCAACCGTTGCATTTCCGAATTCTCCCAAGTGTTGCCCGACTTTACACAGGTGAATAAAGTGAATGTGATTGGTCGTTTATCAAGGGGGCGGGATTATTGTGGTTCGCAAGCAGTATGGTTGTGGCCTGTTTGTCAGAAGCATCTTGCTAACCAGTTAGCAACTTAGTGCTAGTAGGTTCCCAATGGGAAATTCCATTGGGACCAAGTAGCACTAAATTGGTGACTTAGAAACGACACTGTCAAGGAACGCTATGGACAGAGGAAACATGCAAGAGGAGGAGAGTTTAGTGTCGGAGGTCGATGGATGAGTCTCCTCCGGCCATACATTTTTATTTAGAGGAGGAAAGCTGGGACAAAGTGTGTGGGAAGAGGACGCCAGGGCGCAGAAGCTTGGTTTGGTGTAGAAGCGCTTTGGCAGTCAGTACATGTTTGGAGTTTCTGCCTCGCGAACGCCAAGCAGTTCTGTTAGCTCTACGCCTGCTGAAGACACAGACGCCCATCCCCGCGAACACTCGAAGAAATTTGATTGGCTGATGACCGTTGATATATGATTGGCCGAATTTAGGTGTACAGGCTGACTAGCTTGCATAATATAATGGGAAAAAAATACAGATTTTAAGACAGGAATTTTTTAAAAATAGAAATTTTCTAAATTCTGATAAAGAGTACATTTATATACACGTTTAAGCCAGAATAATTTGACATTTAAATATGATTTCCCTAAGAGTTTAATACAATTTTCAAGTTGTTCTGCAGGGCTTTTGAACATCACCCATATCAGGTATCACAGTTCAGTATGCAGATTTCCACCCGCTGGCGACAACTTTGAACTCATCACACCTTTACAACACATATACCTTTATTAACGTGAATATACCTGCAATGATTTACCTTACTTGTTTTAATATCATGAGCCATTCCTCAGAGGCCTAAAACCTAGCTTCAGGAGAAACGGTTCATTATTTCCACATGAGAAGGAAAACCAAATCTTTTTTCTTTTCCTTGAGCAGGTGTTTATTTAAGACCTGCTTTCATGAGGCACTTATCCCCCTCTCCCCAATAACTGTAAAACTGTTATATGACCTCTGGGGCAACAGGCCTGAGCCCATCATAGACGCTTCATTAATAAAGAGCAAGCTGTGACCAGATGACACATGATAGCATCCTCACTGCTCCTCCTGATGAAGCTGGTAGATTTAAAAACACTTTTTAGATCCCAAAGTTTTCACACAGTCAGAACAACTTAAATAAGGGAAGAGTCAT
This sequence comes from Cyprinodon brontotheroides, assembly GCA_018398635.1. NCBI lineage: Eukaryota > Metazoa > Chordata > Actinopteri > Cyprinodontiformes > Cyprinodontidae > Cyprinodon > Cyprinodon brontotheroides. The sequence continues at coordinate 23,413,852 of JAGKQL010000015.1, read as the reverse complement.
CAAAATGCGGAGTGCCACTGTATGGACTGTGTGGGATCCAGCCGGTTTGTGTCCTTTACAGTGGGAGCAGCTGATTGGCCAGAGTAGAATGGCTTTAACAGAAGCCACATGGAAAGGAAAAACCAAGCTGGATGGTAGGATTTTAGCAGAGCCAGAAATATATTTGTTCAAACACTGACCAGACGGGGCCAGCATTGTTTTATTCTCAGAGCTGTTTAATTTCATTCAGCCACAATAACGCCGGCAGCCATAAGCGAATGGCTCCCAAACACCCAAGTGGCAGCACATGGGGTTTGCTGAATTAACAAAACAAACAGGTTTTTCTAAACTCGCTGACATGAAATATATTTGCTTTTTGCCCTCAACATTCTCATGACGAGTGTAGAAGGGTGGGGGGTGGAGGGATGAGCCGCGCTTGGCGAGCCACAAAGGGTCCACCAGCAGAGAAAATTCTTCTGCTTGTGTGCTTTGGTCCAGTTTCTATCCCCTACTTAGCCAATAGGAAAGCAGGAGGGATCCAACAACTACAGCTATTGTAACAGAGTAAGACCAAAGTCAGATCAAAGCCACTGATAAAACTCCCAGTGGAGGAAGCATAACTTACAGGGAGCAACCTCATAGGATCTGTTTCTCTTTGATTCACCAAGGAGTTTTGTTTTATGTAAGCCAAATGTCTCAGATATGATTATATGACAAAGACCAGCTAAATGAAGAGAGAGGTTTTAGCACGTCCCGTCTGCTGAGGCGGAGTGGCCGCAGCACTTGCTGAGATACGTGAAGACAAAGGCAACAGAACTATGCCTCAGCTACGTTTTTTCAAACAGCTGGAAACTGCAAACGCGCTATTAAGGAAATGATGGAGGAGAGCAGCCAACGCTCTCTAAACACCCTGAATCACAGCAAACCTTCAGTTTTTGGATCAATTGGCAAGAAAAATCCACAGTTTGACCTGTGGGAAAACTACATTCAGAAGAAATCATAACATCGTTGCAGAGATTGATCGTCAAAGATGAGGCACACAAGCAAATCCATGTTTGTGATCTTTGGCTCTCAGTCTATCTGTTCCGATTCTTTAAGTTATAAAACATCCAGCTCCAAATCTAAAAATCCAGGGACATTACACAGAAAGCAAATAAATTAGACAGCAGTGATTCTTAGACTTCTGCCGACTCCTTTTTTCCAGCGATGACCGCAACATATTTTAGCATTTATCTTGTCAGCTTCATTTAATGTTTGTATTTTTATCCAAGCTTGCAACATATCCCAGATTTGTAATGGTGCCAGTTGTTCTCAGAGTAAATACAGGATATCCTAAAGACTTGACTTATAGTTATAGCCTAGTTCTGCAGGAGGTTTCCTACTAGAAAAGAGCTGTTCCTCTCCACTATCCCCACATGCTTTCATCAGGAGTGGCTGTGAATGTGGAGATCTCCTGGTTTTCTATTTTACAAATGGAAGAGATCTTTAGCACCGGATTATAATCTGAAAAACAAATAACACTCCTATTTCATATAAATGAATATATAAATAATTTAATTAAGAGTAATTTTCATTTAAATGTGCTTTACTGCGCCATCCATGTTTGTCAAAGAACACTACTGCCACCTACCGCCTTGTGACGCCACGGTATCAGCTGCTGATCAAGTCCCAGTGCTGTATCTGGTGTTTGTCACAACGCCAGCCATTATCCAATCTCAATCTTGAAAACATTCTTCTTCCAAATGTTGGCTACATATGATGTGTTTTTTCTCTGTTGTTGTTGATGCAGATGTGTCTAGTAGCTCCCATTGATTTTGCTTGTAAAGCGGGGAGAATGGCGCTAGGCTTACCGTACCCTGACGTCACTGCCGCAAGATGTCAGGAGTGAGGTGTTACTATATTTGAGCAAAAATGGCCGCTCCCAGAGATTGCGATGAAAATTATTATTTTTCTTTTTTTTACTGATTAAAACTAAGTTCATTAAATCACCGCGAATGTTTTAGTTTTAAGTATAGATAATGATCCATTGATTGCTCCTTGCTGAAAGGACTTTTCCTTTAAATCAGAATCAAGAACACAGTATGAATCGATTGAACCAGCTCTATGATGAGGGAGGCTGGGTCTGGAACCGGGACCATGATTGGAACTTTAAAAATGTCCAAATGTAATAGAAATGTAATAAATAGCTGATTAAACAGAATTCACTTAAGGGTTCTTTATGATGCTTTATCTAAGGATGCCAAGGTCAACTGTAAACATATATGTGATGACTTCATTTGTTATGAAATACTAGGATTTTTCTGGCGATTTTCTTTTTTTGACCAAGAAAGACTTGGGTTGGCCGTGACACCACCTCTCCTGTGTGAGTATTGCCTGCTCCATGGGGCCGCCATAGAGGTGATGGTAATTCGCCAATTCTGACGAAAGGATGCTCTTCTTAGTAAGGATGAATATGGAGGGAATTTTGTTCCATTATTTTTGCAAGCAAGGATCATGTTGTGTAAATAGAGAAAAAAAAATTAAATAAAAAGAAGAGTAGAAGAGTAACATTGCGGTTTTGTCACATTTATGTTTTCTAATTGCTTTTTTAAATGTAATTTTCATTTTCATATTTTCAGAATGAGTTCTATGAATTTCATTCTTTTCCTATTGTGTTTTAAAAATCACATTCTCTTGTCATTAAGCCCAATATAGATGCTCCTGATGCACACATTAAATAATGAAATAATGTTACCAACGTCCACACAGACCAATTGAAATGAGTCTTTGTTCTTTAAAATAATGGAATAATGGAAAATATTAAGATTTTTAAAATAAACAAGCAAATAAAAAACTATATCTGGAATGTATGTATACGTGTAAAAAATACTAAAGATAATAAAAAGAAATATAATCAAAAAAATCTGTTCATTTTGGTAAAAATGTAGTAATTTTAAAAAAATTAGTAAAAGTAACATTTTAAAAAATGAAGAACAAAAAAATTAAAAATAGATAATTTCTCTCCTAAAAACTTTTGTTGAAGTTTTTCAAAGTATTTATTTTTTTTTTTTGCTTGTATGTTTCAAATTTCCATTTACAAAATATATTCTGTTGCTTGCAAACAATAATGAAACATATTTCTCTTCACAGCTGAACAAAGTCAGGATCTCTCGCAGCCAAAAAAACATATTTTTACAGCTCAGAGATTAGATTAATATGAACAGTTGCCTTCATTGGGTAGATTAGCAACTAAAAAATCCACTGCGTCTTAGCTTTAAGCAGAAATGATAGCGCACTGACCCATATCAGAAATCAGAGAAAGTAGGTGTGCCGTTAACCAGGCATGCACCGTGGGTTGAAGGTAGGTGTTTCCTGCAGGGGGGAAGTAATCACTGCTCTACATGAAACAGTGACGGCTGCGTGTCCCAGAACGGAGAGAAGATGCTGCTCAGAGGATTCAATAGGATTACTTAGATTTATAGGAAGCCATCAAATTGACTGTTTGGGCATCATTTAACGAAGGACGAGCATTATAACAATGATAGAACCCTAAAAAAGTTGATTTTGTAGTATTTGGACCTCTAAATGGCAGCTGATAAAGGCGCCATTTTTAGATAAAGGAAGAGAACTGAACCAGACTATATTAAACATTTTGCGCAATAAAAAGTTCAAATCCACCACAGAACAAATTCCCCTGTAACTTTTAACTTCAGCTGTATCTCTTCAATGTCTTTTTCACCTCTAAGGGGACAAGAATCTACATCAAGATAAGCATCCAGTATTCCTCCCCTGCTCTTCCACAGCCCTGCTGATATACTGCAATACTGATATACTACTGTTTCTTTTTCTGGTATTAATCACATAAAGTTTGGTTTCCTAAGCATATATATACACAGTAAATTAAACTAGCCAGATAACAATTTGGAAGAAAATAGAACATCTCATAGGTGAATAGTTGAAATAGAGTAATCAAATAAAGCTAAATTGACCGAGTAATGATGAGTATTATTACAATCATTATGATCTAAAGGTCATAGCTGACCTTAAGAAGCTCATCCTATGCGCCCAAGAAAAGACTTAAAAAGAGTTTTTTTCATCGTGGCCCCAAATCAAGATTAGCATCCCTTGCTAGTATCCAAGAATGCAGTTTTGACCTCATTACTTTGTTAATTATTTTTTCTGATCCGTCCCTCATTAGAAATGTTTTAGACTGAAATGCCACAATCAGTAGAGCTTTAACAAATGAAATTCATTCGATGAGACCTAACACATGTTTCTGTAACCTTCTGCACTGCAAATACAATCTAGAAATTAGTCAAAATGTCTTAAATTAAGTGTATTTACCATTAATTTGAGTAGGTATTAAGATGATTTGCCAATGGAATGAGGATTTTTACTCTTAAAATAAGGTAATTAGATAATATGCACTTGAAACAAGACTATGAAATAGTTTTTTTTTTTTATTTAGATTTAAATTGCTTGATCCATTGGCAAAGTGTCTCACTTACCTCCTCAATAAAAGAAAAATGCACTTATTTTAAGAAAAAATTACTAATCTAGATTTCGATTTTTTCCAGTGTGATTTTAAAATGATGAATGGGGGAATAATGGTTTTATGATCCTTGCTTGTATTTCAGAATACTCTGCTCGTCTACCAGCAAGCAGGCTTTAAAGAGCCAAAATATAACGGTGATTAAAAATAAGCTTTTCACCATCTTTAATTTTTCCTCAGTTTTACACTGTTGTAGGATTATTCCCAATTATATTAACATTCATTTGAACGTCCATTTAGTATAAAAGGAGCTACTTTGGATCCCTTCTGTGGCGAGGGACAACCCTGGAACATGTGACCACAAAATGTGGAAAATCAATTAAACAAACTTAAGTGTTTCATAAAGTCATAGGTGGTTATCCAGAGGAATTCCCATAAAGCCAGGAGCTCAGGCATAATCCCAGCACACCAACAGTCTGACTGTGTACACACACCCAGAACTGGAAACCACAGAACAGCGACACTTAGAAGAGCAGACTGAGACCTGCTGGTAAATCAAACACTCTGGCTGACAGAAGGTGGGAGCTGGTCAGCACAGGAGCGTCCACTAATCCCACTCTTTCCTTTCGTACTATCGGGGGTACCTGAAGCTTAGTGGTTAAGGCCCAGCATGAAGGCTCCAGGAGAACTGCTTCAATGCTCCGTTTCTTACGTTTGATAACACTTTTTATGGGGGGAAAAAAAGGCTTTTCCTGCTGTAAAATATAAAAGGGGGTTCCACCAAAACCTAAATCTGAGGAAAAATGTTGCACTAGCTTCAAGCTGCAGCTAACAACAAATGTTTGTGATGGAAAACAGAGACCACACAGTCAGGGTTGGAAAACCGGTGGGGAAAGAGAGGAGTGCTTAAAGTCTGGGTTTGGTTATTAAATCGCTTCAAAGTAGAGATTTTGGACCATGTCAACCAGGAAAATATATGTCATCAGCTGGATTTGATCTAAATATAAACTTTAAGCCTAAAAATAAAGTAATAATTCACTGCAATTTTTTTTTTTAAATAAGATATTTTTTTCTTGAATTGAGGTGAGAGATACACTTTGCCAATAGAATAAGACAGTTTAGATTTAAATAAGATAAAAAAAACACATTTGAATTGTCTCATTTGAAGCGCATATTATCTAATTATCTTATTTAAAGTGTAAAAATACTCCTTCCATTGGCAAAATATCTTATTTACCTACTTAAATTAAGGGTAAATACACTTAATCTAAGACATTTTAACTTAATTCTAGATCATTTTTGCAGTGTACTTGTATGTGTGGCGAGAAAAAAAATCAGAATTTGGCTCTACTGTATTTTACAAATAAATGGAGAAGAAAAAGGCTAAAATCTTGATTCAACAATTGCGTAAGCTTAAAAAAAAGGTAAGTCAGGCTTCATTTAGAGAAGATATCTGTCTTTCAGTAAAACATTTTTTTACCAGGAAAATACAAAAGGAATAAGTTACGAGACGCTGTTGTTGCTGGCAGCTTAATAATCACCTAAAGCCGGGCATACACTTTCTACCATTTTTTCAATGGTTGCACGCAGCGAAAGCTCACACTGTAACGATGAAACCCTGCGGTTTCGTCAGACAGTGTGAGCTGTGAGCTCATGGTGTATATTCGGATCTACCTGCTCACACTTTACGTCCTAAAACCATCGCCGGGACTCCAGCTCCAAGCAGTGAGATAGGCACGACCTCGACTCGCTTATCTGGAAGCCAAACCAGTAGTAGAGGAATATAAAGCTCACTAGCGTGAAATGCACTGCCTTGGTAATTTGTGCAAATTTGTGGTGAAAGCCCTAAAAGAAAAAGGCAATGACGTGATTTGGACAAAGACATGGCAGAGCAAACATGGCTATTACGGTGTGTTAATAATACAGAAAGAACTCAATTTCCCTGCACCTCCACCATTCTTCTGTGTTTTTGTCTGAGAGCAAGAAGAAGAGGAATCCTTGTTTGCCCACTGAGCGATTTGCCCACGACAGTCGACTGAATTTCAAACATGTTTAATTTTCTCCCGCCTCACGATTCCTGATCGGGAAGCGGTCATGAGAGGCCAATTACCCCTCGTTACACCCTGTACAGTACACAACGTAGGACGCACGATGAGGCTAAAACTCGGCCAGATTGAAAAAATTCTGGCACGACTGGAGATCAGGGCAAAAAAGTCATATAGTTTATGCCCGGCTTCAGCGTACAGCCCTGAGAGAACGTATACATCAACCTTCCAACCAAAGAAATTACAGCAGGCATACAAACGGAGCCATAAGTCATCTGAAAACCCCCCAATAATGTTTCCTCTCCCTCAGCTGTTCATGAAATCAGATAATGACAGGATATTACTAAATATTTTCTTTGTATTGCAGTAAAATAATGACTTACTACATAGGGTTCCAGTCGTGCACTATAACTTTACGAATATCTTCACCTGAAGCTTGCTCTGCTTGCAAACAAAGGCTTTCCTTTAAAGCTTTAGAGCTCTGTTAGCTGATCATGTCATTTCTCTGTTACACGCTTTGTCTTTGCATCACTTTCTTATTTTTATTCCAATATTCTTTTCATTATGACGTTTAAATAGAAAACATGTTCGGTCCATCTTTTCTCTACGTATTGATGATGATGATTATGATGATGTCATGCAGGGTTGTTAACAATCCTTAAACCCAACTCAAACTGTTCTCAGTTTAACCCCTTTCAACCTGCCATGGATTGTTTATAGACAGAGATGTGAAAAATAATAAAGGCTTTTTACTGTCAGATGATCAAGGATGTGAACGTTTGGTAAAAGTGTCACAATAATGGTGTGGAAACTTCAAACCCATTGCGTAACCTGACTGTCCAACATTTGTCCATGTTGGGTATAATGCTAAAGGATGGCTACTCCAACTAATCCCCACCAAGCTAAAACAAAACCAGACACCTTTGTGGCTTCAGTTACAAAGAATCTCACCTGGAACCCACGTCTTGGGTTTCCTCATTCCTCAAGGCTGAATATGAGGCACACAATGATGGGATAGTTTTGCATTTGCTGGTGCCTGTCCTCTCTGTTATTCATGTTTTCGTATCAATCCCTTGAAAATGAAAAACGGATGTGGCCATTATGGAGAGATGAAGACAAAAAGTGGCAGCGGCCTGTGGAAATAGCCTGATTGCTTCCAGGTCTCGTCTGTCTTTCGGGTACGGATGGTGGCAGAGCCTCGGGGGGGACCCAGAGTTCAAGTAAACAAACACCTCGCAGTGGGCTGCATCATAATTTCTAAATACTGACGGCTCTGCTGGTGGAGATGAGGTTTGGGCAGAGGCGAGTAAACAGAAGAGTGAGAGTTTTTGTTCAAGGGGAACAGTGGGGATTTGTCTGTTTTTCTCTTCTCTTGCTGAGAACGATCTGTGAAACGCAGCAGAAAGTGAGTCACAAACCACAGGCCTCAACTGGACAAAGAGACAATCCTTCTAAATGAAATCTGAAATATTTCTGTCTGATGTGCTTCGTTTCTGAGAAACACCCTGCTAGGAAACTGGAAGAGGGGGGGGATCCAGTTTCTGCTCTCATTTAGAAGGGATCTAGACAACAAAGACAGAGCAAACATGGCATACATGGACAACTACAGGACAACTTCCCAAAGAGCAACGCCTCGGAGTTCCAACTAGGAATCCTAGTTAGCTGTGATCTTTTTTTCCTCCTCCCACATAAAAGAGCCTCGACTAGATTCAGAGTATGAAGTTACAACGTCGCAGTTTGCTCTCCAACTTCAAACGGTTCGGTAAGGTCAGATTGCCCTGAGGAATGACTCCAAGATGTGACAACAGAAACTGATATTACAGCAGAGCGCATTTACATAAGGTGTATCACGCTCGGGAGAGAGGAAGCCAATTCTAATTAGGACTTCGTATAACAATCATTATTTCTGTACATTAACTAGAGACTCTCTAAAAGATTTTTTTTATTAGTTTTAATATGGTGTGCAGGAGATCAAACAAACATTCCTTATATTTTCCAATGCTGTAAAAAATTGTATAATAAATACATTTAAAAAATAAATGTAAACATTTCTCTTAACAAAAATTTGCGTCACAGCAAAAGAAATCAGTGTTCATAGCCTGCAACACACGATTATAGGAGAAGAGGATTAGGGCCACTGGAAAAATAAAAAGAAAGTTAACTGATTTTTAACATTTTATTTCGGTTTAATGTGGGGAAAAAGTCAGAATTCTGAGATTAAAGTCAGAATTCAGACTTTTTTCAGAATTCTGACTTTAATCTGAGAATTTTGACTTTAATCTAAGAATTTGTGGATCTTAATGTAGATGGACACCATGAAGGAAGAGATGTGGGGAGCACTCAGCTTCACTGACAAAGATGTGGGTTGTTTGGGAGGGTCAGTAACACATTGGTGGAAAATGACAGAATTAGGTGATTTTTTTAGGTGCTCGAGGGGTCCTGGTGATGCTATTCCATTAATGGAAGAGCAGAAGGTGATTAAAACAAGAGAGCTAGTTTAGTCTCTAAAGCAGACATGGTTATGGCTTGATGCTAACATGTTTGTGAGCTGTCAGAATTCAGTCAGAATTCTGAGAAAAAGTTCATAATTCTGAGATTAAAGTCAGAATTCAGAGATTTTTCTTATATTATCCTGAAATTAAATTTAAAAATCACTTTTTAAAATTTTTCACGGACCCTAATCCTTTTCCGTAGTGTAAACAAAGCGGCAGGTGTGGGAATCCAGGGAATCCATGCTAATGAGAACAGAGGATTCAAAGAAAAACGGACTAAATCAATACGGAAGGATTGCCTGCATTTTTGCTTTGTAATGAAAGGTTGTCAAAGAATAAAAAGAGTAATTTGGAAAGGCATTTCCAGAGACGGCTGCTAAATATGAAGCCGACCACAAAGTTGGGAGTTTTAGAAAAAGTGTGATTACAGAACTTCTGGATAAATTAGAGAAGAGAGCAAAGAAAGGTTTAAGGAGTGGATTGCATCCCCAAACTCCACTACACACTACAGCTGCTAGTTTTGTTCCAAGCATAAAAAACCGTCCACACATATCAAACTCGTAGCGTTCTGATTAGGGTTTTGTCCCGACCGATCCACGATCGGATCGACGCCGATATTGGTAAAAAAATGCGTACGGCAAAGCATGTAAAAATGCCGCATCCAGTTCAAAAAAATCTGGTCCATATTTTCCAGTTTCGCCGATTGAAACCATCCATTCCACTATTTTATACCAGTGTTCCCCGGCCGGTCCGTATTTTCCACAACACCTTCAACACACCCACAGGTCTTTTTGGGTTCGTCTCCCGGCCAAATCCATTAAAACAGGTGAATTGGAAGATAGCGTGTGAAAATGTCAGCCGCAGGGGATTATTTTTATCCTGCACGATGTGTAGATGGAGACTAGGTGTGGAGGAGATTGGGGAGTATAAGGCATTTTTGTGTAATAGTTCACTATTATTTGAACTGATTTTTTTTAAGCAGTTTCTTTTTTCAAGAGTACAGTCCTGATTCTAAGTTAATAGAATATTTTCCATATTCTATTTTGCATTTTTATTAAAACTTACAGTAATACTTGCACCTTTAACTGTTTATGGTTTTACTGTTCACTGTGCAATTTCAGATTGCTATTCATAATTTTGTCCATTTTGTGTTTATCTCTTAATAAACAGGTAAGTTTGTTGTTACCAAGCATTGTGTTTTATTCAATCTCACCTATCCGAAGCTGGCTAGATGTTATCAACAGTACTACTAAAACCCTTTCAACATGAGTCTACAACTAAGGCTAAATACTTTAACTTAAATACAAACTCGATAGGCTGGTATCGCTGGGCATCGGTATCGATCGGATGTCCGTAAAACACATCGCTCGATCGAAGTACCTGGACCGACATCTCGTGTTCTGATGTAGGATGTGAATTTTTTCCATTTTTTCCAAATCCTAAAAATATAATCACAACAAGGAACGATGGTGACGGCGGTGTGATTTCAGGGTTAGAGAGCTCTGCTCTGATGGATGTCAGTTCCTGCTTGGGTCCTCATGACTCAATCAGCTCCTCCCAACAGAATCATGTCCGTCACAGAAAGATTCCTTTATCCTGTTTCTATAATTTCATCAATGCAACAAAACTTAAACCGCGCGGTGACAGGCGGTGAAGCGGCGCGCTGTGAATTCCACACGGTGAGAGCGTTCACTGCTCCTCCCTCACCTCATGCTGCTATGTGACATTTGCTAAAGAATAAACCGTTAAATCATGAATGCTTAATACATAATTAATTATGTATTATTTTATTTGTGAAATGTGAACGTGTGTGTGAAAGGTGTACTACTACTGCACAATTACTGATGTAATTGGACCCAAGTAGTCCCTTTTTACAGTGGGCTAATACACTTAGAGCCTGTGGTACCATGCAAGGCTTATAGAAGACTTTTAAATTTTTGCGGCTCCAGGCAGATTTGTTTTTTGGTCCAGTATCGCTCTTTGAACAATTTGGGTTGCCGACCCTTGATCTAACCTAACCAGCTGGGTGAGGCACATGGTAACGCAAGAGGAACTGCAGAGATTCAGCGCTCAGGTGGAAGGATCTATGTCTATCCGTTTTAAACTCAGTATGCAGGCCTTCATAGAGGATTGCTAGGAATGAAAGTTAAAAACAATCCAGAGGTCCTGCAGAGATCAGAGGAAAGATGAGGAAGGAGGCTTTCTGCTCTGATGAGAAGGAAAACAAACGGTATGGTTAGCAGAACAGGTGAGCTTGACAGAGCGCGGGTTTGATGGATGGAGCCAAACGCCAGGAGCTGGATGATGCCTGCTGAGATGTTTGAAAGAACCCAGTACAGACAATACCTTAAGTTACCTGTTAGCGTGTATGTGGTGCTTCCAAATATGAAGCCTCATACTGCCACAATAAGGCCACCCTATGCCTGGCTGTGGGTTTCCTGGATGGGGCCGCCTTTTTTGTATCTCTGTTTCTGTCTCCTTAACCCCTGTCGGCCTCGGCAGATGGCCGCTCACACTGAGCCTGGTTCTGCTGGAGGTTTCTTCCTGTTAAAAGGGAGTTTTTCCTCTCCACTGTCGCTACAAGCATGGTTAGTGTAAGAGATTGCCTTCCAGTCAATGAGTCGATGCAATCAACTGGTTTTCCTTAAAAAGAAAACATTGCATCAATCTGACTGGATGATCTGGTGAACTGTAAAGTGCCTTGAGATGACGTGTTGTGAATTGGTGCTATAGAAATAAACTGAATTAAATTTGACATTAAAGCAATTTTTATATCCGACTAGATTCTCCCTAGGATTAAAGAACTGCTGCTGATTTAATTTATACTTTTTCAGGCATTTAGCTTCTGTTGATTTAGTTAAGGCCAGTTAAAATGCAATTCGGGGATCAGATTAAAGTTTGTGCTCATAGATGTTCGCCATCGGACTGCTGCATAGGGGAAAAACTGAGAGCCGACGTGTGCCAAACTTTTCAGACTCTTATTTCCCACAACCATCATTTTCCTTACACTTCATAATTCTGCAATAATTGTGTTGACCTGTTATATAAAATCCCATTAAAATACGTCAAGGTTAGTAGTTTCAAAGATAAAAATGTGAAAAGGTGCCTTTTTACGGAAAGACGTGGATCATTTAGTCTTCGAGGGCGCATATAGAGCTGTAGGTGTTACACCATCCTCTGCATCCAGATTATTTCAGGAAAAAAAGGAAAGTAATAGTTGGAGACAGTTTACATTGGGGAATTGGAACTGTCTTGACCATTTACTCTGAGGTGGAGGGCATCTGCTTAATGTTCCATGTTTTCATGTCTGTGGGTCATCTGGTTTTTATTGAAGCCCAATCACATGAGCTAATGGCAGCAAAGAGCCATGCCAAGACTGCATCGCATCCCTTTGGTCTGAGGTCAGCAGCTTTGCCCCAGAGGTGAAGAAACAAACCGAGGAGCTAAAGTTCACAATGAAGCACGTTGATTTGAAGATGATCCTCGTGCAAAAAAAGAAGCCGGAGGTGAGCGAGTTTGCTTGACTCTCCTCATCAAAACAGATGACACACACTGTGTATTTCCACATTCTTTTTTTTTTTTTTTTTAAACAGAGACGTGGCTTTCCAGCTGGCTCATTTTTATTTACAAATCAAAAATTTTCTCCAGCTTTGGGTTTCTGTGGAGGAAAAGTACAATTTTTCTTGCATGTTATCCAAACCGAAAACGTCTCACTGAAAATTCTGATTTGTAAAAATTACTTTTCTGCTGTTTAAACTGAAAATAGTTTTACACAACTGTAACATTTAGGTGCAAATTGAACACAGAGCATTAACTGTTAGGGTTACTTGCAAATTTGTATGAAAAAAATGAGATAATGAAGCTAAGACGATGAAAGGAATAAATGTCGCCCAGTAGGCAGAGTCTAATGATGTAGATGTGTGCCGCTAAAAATAACAGCAAAACATCAAGCTGCATCTCGGACTCCCAGGAGTAAATAGGTTCCCAAACGGGAAAGCAGCCGCTTACAGATAATTATTGTAATTCTAAAAGGTTCAGTTTAACACAAACCCAATCACTTAAGACCTTCCAACAAGAATAACTCCATTCAAGCAGCTCCTGTTCCACTCGCCGCCACCTCCTTTAACCACTAACGACGGTAGGCTACCCCATGACTCATAGCGGTGCTTTATGGAGCCACAGTCGCCCCTCTTTACTGCAGCAGGCTCTCTGACGTATGCATCAGACCACCAGACGGGCACTTTGCCTGTCCATCACAGCGCACAGACTTGGGAGGCACAGACTGCAGCCATCTTGCCGCAATAGACAGAGAAGAAGGTGAATCCTGAGGTGACCCTGCAGCGCTGTGATTAATCTAACCCTAATAAATCTAAATATTATGTTTTCTTTTTGCTGCAGGCCACAAAATCTCATCATTCAAGTAAGTAAGACATAATCGTTCCCTCTCCTCAAAAGTTAGATGTTGTGTAGCATCAGTTGTCATCTAATCAGCCCCACATGCCTGTTTCACAACAGCATCGCCAAGTGGATAACTCTGGGAGTTAGAGAATGCAGAGCAGGGAGCTTTTCCAGACAAAAGGCTGCTGGTTTTCCTTTGGAGTCAGCCACACTGACTTGGCTCATTTGTCTCTTCAAATGGAAGGAAGGCAGGTTTAAACATTTTTGTCCCCCCCCATGGAAGGCCACTTCAGGCCCAGTTACAGCCCAGAGCTTTGTACAAACAGCAGCAGCCTGATGGAAATCATTTAACAATGAAACTGAAAGAAAAAAAGCCTTTATTATGCCGTTAATGTAAAAGACATTTACATTTATTTAACATGCCTCTCTGGGGTTCTTGGAATGAATATTCGACAGCAAACTAACTTATTTGAGGTTTGGAGAAAATCGGTTGTCTTTTTTCAATGCTCATTGTAAAACTAATTTCCTTTAAGAACAGGAAACACCTGATGTCCCATCCAGCTCCTTCAACTTTAAACTCAGGGAGATGAAGAAAAAAAGAAAAATCCTCATGACAGCCGTGGTTAAAACTAAGTTGGCATCCCGCCCCCCTCCTTTAGAAAACGAATGACCAATCAGAGACTGGAATGCAGTTTGGTATTTCTAAAGGTCTGACCTTTAGGGCTGCCTAACATTTCTACTTTTCAAAGAATTGATAGAATCCTGATTCACAAGATTATGAATCAATTCTTTTCCATCTGGTTTGGATTTCAAATTGGATCGCTGGTATTAAAAGCATTTCTTTAGCCGTTAGATGAATTACATTGCTCTGTAGTTGCAACATACTGATGCTAATTGGTTTGGCATTCAAAAAACAAATTAATAAAGTAAAGATAGTTAAAGGCGGCTGTAAGGACAGTACACTGTCCTTACAATCTTTAGGAATTAATGAGAACTGATTCCGAACAGGAAAACAGATCTTATTATCTGCCTTACTGATATCTGATGTGGTCAATTTTGATCCTTTTTTAACTTTAATGTAAACAAGCCTTCAGACTGTATAAGAGAGTCAAAATAATAATAAAACAGATTATTACGAAGGGATTGAACCATCAACTTTATCATGATGCAATGTAATTTAAATTGTTTGGATGAATACATGGTAAAATTCTGAGATTTCAACCCATAATTATGAGCCTTTAAATCATAATTCTGAGCTTTAAAATTATAATTGAGATTTAAAATCATAATTACGAGGGTTAAAATTATAATTCTAAGATTTAAAATCATAATTGTGAGCTTTAAAATTCTAACTATGAGATTTAAAATTATCATTTTATTACAAACTGGAGCTTTAAGTGGGGGAAATGCACAGAGATGGGAAGTAACGAAGTACAAATACTTACGTACTGTACTCAAGTAGATTTTCTGATATTTTACTTTACTTTTACTACTTATTTTTATGGCTGACTTTTTACTTCTACTCCTTACATTTTTTACACAAATATATCTCTGTACTTTCTACTCCTTACATTTAAAAAAATTGGCTCATTTCAATGGAGTTACCGTTATTTTTTTTCGCGTCATCAATACCAAATTCAATCTAATTGGATGGGAATCTACGTTGCATTTGGCCAGCCACACTACAAGATGAATCGACAGATTCGGCGGTATTAATTCGCTGCAAATCATTGCAGCTTTTTTGTGAGCGGCATGGCGTTAGCATAGTAGCATGGACAACGCGAGATGATTGAAAATGAAACCTACAACGGAGATCTAGTCCTATTGGCATACATCTCGTTTAAAATGTAGGCAGCGGCATGAAAAAAGTGGTTTCTACTTTTACTTTTATACTTTTAAGTAAATTTACAAGCCTGTACTTTGTTACTTTTACTTGAGTAAAGAAGTTTAATCAGTACTTCCACTTTTACTCAGAGTATTTTTAACACAAGTATCTGTACTTTTACTCAAGTAATGAGAGTGAGTACTTTTGCCATCTCTGGAAATGCACTTCCATACTTCAGGACATTTTAACCAAAAACAGCATTTTTCATTAAAAGGTTTACTGTAATATATCAACTGCTCCCTTTTTCTTGTGTCTTCAAAATTTCAAAATAAAAAGGCTATCTTAAAGATCATGATGTGAATCGTAGTGATTGGTTTGTTAATCATTCAATTGATGAGGATCAATTAGTTACATTTCTAGTTTTTAATCTATAAAAAAAGATTTTGGAGTTCCGATTTTAAACTATCTTCTATGCTTCTTATATTAGTGATCGGTGGTGCTGGCGTTAGGAGAAACCCATCCATAAATAAACAGTAATCTCTGGTATTGTTCCTGAAAGAATGTAGACCACAGGATCAGATTTCTGAGAGACTAAAAAAGCTCAAGAGGATAAACAGACAAACTTTGCTGTAAAACGTTCAGACTTTTTGTCTCCGTCTCACAGTCTGGATGAAGAGAGATGAAGAGCATATAGTTTCCCACATCTCTGTGCCTGTTCCCAGTATCCTAAGATACCCAGTAACAGCAGCCAAAATGTAAAGCGTCGATATGATGTGTTCACTAATACGATAAAAGGTTCTACCTCTTCGTTTTATACTGGCTGATCGCGGGTTTCTTTGTCTATTTCTGTGAAGCTAAATGAGATCAGAGGAACTCTAAGCTAACGTATCGGTTCCATGTGTTGCCCAGGCTGAAGCAAAAGTCGAACTTCTCTGATGCAACCAAAAGAGGACAAACCTGCAGGATATGGCTGAAGAATCCCTTAGCAGAGATGTTCCAGTAACACATGAACCACTTCCTTATTTCTAAAATGATGACTGTGCTCTTTAGGCCACAAAACGTTAATGCTTTGATGCAAACCTCATTATTAAGCTGGATGGACATAGGGACACATGGAACGAGCATCACTCTGCTTTATAAGCTGGATGAAGTTTCACCTTGTAAAAATACTGAACTGTTGCTGCAGAAAATGGCTCCCTCAAAGCCATCCTGGAAAAATAAATTAGGACATAAATTCTGTAAAAGTTTCAGATTGGGTTTGCAGGGATGAGCTCCTCTGAGCGTTTCTCTGCCATGCGGCCTCATCCGTCTTTCAGAGTCATCATCCAGTCCTCACATGTGCCCACCTGTGCCACAGCTGCCTGTTTCCATCTGCTTCTAAAAAACCCTGAAGTGAAAAGCTTTCAGCAGTGGTTTCATGAACAGCGGAGAGGACGCCCTGCTGGCTCAATCTCATTTTTCATCTTCCTTCAAAGCTCCATATCCTCCTCCTTCTATAGAACTCGTTAAAATCTGCATTAAAGAACGGACACAAAGGTTTCCTTTTTTTAGAACCTGAAAAGACGCGGATTATGTCACCATCTGAACCGGCGGCTTTGGTGTTATTATTTTAGATTTCATTTGAGATGTTCTGACCTACAGTCAGGAATATTTCTGCTGAAGTTACTTACATGTGCCTTCTATCAGCAGGCAAATTAAAGCTTCAGCTCAGTCAACACATGGTTGAGATTCATGAAACTGAAATCTCAGAAAGCTCAGGTTCACGAGGTGCAGCTTTGATCATCAAAAATGGATGGGGGAGGGGTTTAAAGGTGGGAATAGGAATTAAAATAACTGCAAACCAAATGTTCAATGTGTAAGAATGAGAGAAATGGAAACATCTGATGAATAAAAAAGAAATCTTTGAAAAACATCTAACCTATGAGCTAATTTATAGAACTTTAAAAAAAATAATCCTGATTATCTTTATTAATATGGATCATGATGTTTTAACCAGAATGTAGACTCAGTTTTTTAACATTACAGAGATTCATTTAACAGACTAGTGTTTTTAAACCTTTAATTCTATTGTCCACGTTGATTACAGCTAGTGTTGCATCGATACCGTTACCAGTATCAGACGGGGCACCGATCCAGCACTAAAATGGCGAGTACCAACAAATAGGGCACCAATACCACTCTGAGAGCCAAAAGTTTATTCAACTATTGTCACCCATACTAGGGTAGGCAATAAAAGAGTTCTACTGGATTCACTTTGTATTCGGTCTTTTTCCTGCTTCACAAAGGTAGGCAGCAGCTCGACAAAACCATGATGGCAATTATTTTACATCCAAGCGAAGCTTTGCAGTTCTTCATATATACATTACTTCAATTTACAAAAGATTGTATTAGTATCGGCCAATACTGCACAGTCAAAATGGTATCGGGGCCAAAAAATGGCATCGGCACAACACTAATTACAGCTAATGTAAAATAAATAAAAAAATAAGACTAAATCCGACTTATAAAAGAAACGTCTTTAATACAGAATTTTTTTAAGTTTAATGCCAAGCTAAATTTGGCCTTTTAAAAATGATGAAGGTTAGACTCACCCAAACTCATATTCTTATTTTATTGATTTATTTTTTTTTTTTTTTTTTTGCGTTTACAGCACTAGTGGCTGCTTTTTTTGCACAGTAGGCTGATAGGAAAGAGTGTATGAGAGAGGAGGAGAGACATGCGGCAAAGGACCACAGGTCAGATTCGAACCCGGGTCATCCGTGTTGAGGACTCAGCCTCCGTACATGGGTCGTGTGCACCAACCACTGCACCAACGAAGCACACCCCCGAACTCATACATCTGCTATTTTTCCTGAAACTTCACAGCTCCTGTAATGATTCCTAATCTCCGGGATGGGTCATGAAGCCTTTATTAACAAAAGAAAATGACTAAAAAAAGGAAACCATATCTGGATGTGGTCAGATCCCATTATGCTTTGTTCTCCAAGCTGTTGAAGTGAAACTCAGTAAATGATCTATTAGATGGCTACAGATTAAATACAGGATTTCTTTCTAGAATAGGTTGGAGACTAATCTTCGCGAATTTTCCTTTCACGGTGTTAAATATACTCTAAACCTCAACGGGAAGAGTTCCCATGATGGATAAGCTCCCCTCCTGAAATAAAACAAAACGAACGGCGACTACAGGAAATGAAATAGGGAGTGTTAATAATGGCCAGGATTGTACTTATCCGACTAATAACAATTAGCTTAAAATTACCATCGTTAGCGATACCAATGTTATACCAATATAGCATCCATCCCTAAAACAAAAGTATCAATTTAACTGAAAAAAAATGTGCATAAATATTTGTTTTATTAATTTTTTATGGCTCCAAAATATGTAAATATATCCTTCTGGTTTTGATGGAAAATGTTCTCCACCAATTATGCAACAACTGGGGGAGTGTTGGCCTGGTGGTTATAGCAGTGCGCATGTGCTCTGAGATGGGTGCAAGTCCCCGGATCAGATCCCCACAGCCTGCACTCTGGGTCCCTGAGCAGGACCCTTAACCCCACACTGCTCCCCGGGTGCTGCACATCGGCAGCCCATTGCGCCCCAAGGAGATGGGTTAAATGCAGAGGTAAATAAAAAAAATAAAAAAGAGAAAATAAAAAAAGTAGAAAAAAAATTTATTCTTCTGAACATTATGAAAAACAAAGAAAAACTACGAAGCAGATTATCCGTCAAGCTTTACGACGTTGGTGCCGAATTACGGAAGCAAAAAGGAGATTTCTGCTTCGTTCTGGACAGATAAGTTAAATGTTTGCTAATGGTTTACCCTTGACGAACAATACAATTAAAAGTTAGAACCACAGTGGGCGAGAGCCCCACCTACTGGACAGGAGGAATTAAACCTGAAGCTATCACCTTTATGGTTCGGCTATACCCGGAAAGTGTTGCTCACAATCAGTAATGCTAACCATTCAAAGCCAGAATTTACAAGCCTTTTTTTTTTTTTTTTTTAAACACACATGGGGTGACTGGCCTCTGCATCTAACATAAATGACCGTTAGTATCTAAAAAGTTATAAAACGGTTTAATGAACGATTCTGGATTAAAGTTTAGAACGACGAACCAGAAATGGACAGAATCTGTATCAGGATATGGTCGAATATTTATTAATAACGACAGTCCTGCAGGTCTGTTTGGTTGTTTGAAATTCGCCACCTGCCTTATTCAGAAGAGAGGCCCTTCATTTCCACCTGAATAGGAGAGCAAAACAGAAAAAAGGAATGCAAACCAGTAAAAGTCTGCGCTGAACATCTCCCAGATAAACAGAACGTGGTCAACACATTAGACGTACTTTAATAAGCACAGTGAGGTTACAAGTTCAACAAATCACATGGCAAGATCAGAAGGAGCAGTTAA
The DNA here is from genome assembly GCA_018398635.1 of Cyprinodon brontotheroides. Lineage (NCBI taxonomy): Eukaryota > Metazoa > Chordata > Actinopteri > Cyprinodontiformes > Cyprinodontidae > Cyprinodon > Cyprinodon brontotheroides. The sequence goes on along the minus strand of JAGKQL010000015.1, from coordinate 23,394,231 downwards.
TGCCGCCAACGGTTGGGTTGTGTACAGTTCAAGCTTGATTCAGCTCATTTCCCTGATGTCCAAAAAGATTTAACAAGACAGTAAAAAAGTAGAGCTGTGGTTGGCTTAGTGGAGCAGTGTGCTCAGCTCCCTGCTGCTCCTGCTGTTCTTAGATGAATGGATACTCCGACATGTGGAAAACACTATCAGTACGTACGCCCTCAATGTTGGAATTTAAGTCCTTTCTGCAAAAAAATGACACCAGAGGCCAAAATCTCCGAGTGTGAAAACCAAAAACACGCTACTTCCTTAATATCTAATAAAACAAAGAAACGTATATGTTTTGAATTTTACACACACACTTCAATTACGCTGTAAAAATTTTTTTTTTTTTTAGCTGAAATAGCTATTTTTTAGCTGAGAAAACATGAAATGTCAGGAAGTCAATTCTATTCTATTTTCTTGGTTCTCTTTTTAAAGTCTTTTTCAAGACCTTAATTAAATCATATCTGAAACGTTCAGCTCTGGGTTTGTTGTTTTGGGTCACAGTATTGACAAAACGGATCACAATTTATCAATACTTCAGAGCCCAGTGGTGAGGGGCGGGCAATCGCCTTCATTCACGATTCCACTGGTCACTCCTTGAGATGTCCGTCTGCGGACAATGACGAATCAAAGAGTCTGCTCTCTATCAAATTGGAAGATTTTGGTCTTTGTGAGATTTATCACCTTTAAATGGTAGATACTGTAGCACTCTGAAATGTCACGTGTTGTGAATAGTATATAGTATAGTATATAGTATATATATAAATTAACTGAATTAAAAGGGACAAATATTCAGGTCAGGTCAGCAAACCTAGGTAGTTTTAATCTCTATTATTACTGAGGGACTATGTTGTTGAAGATTCCCAGTCATCCAAGTCATAGTCATTCCAAAAAAGAAAAAGTAAAAACAATTCACTGGACTTTGTTTCCAAGTTTGAAGACGGAAAAAGCTTTCCATCCAGGAAGCTTTTTCAATTCAAAATGTCAGGAATAGCGTTGAGTTTGAGGTGTTATACAGTAGCCCAACAAAGTCTTGTTTTTGTTTTGAAAACATGCAAATTCAAACAGACGAAGGGGTCCATCCCTTTGGAATGGGGGTCATTTGGCCTTTTTTGTTAGTCTGCAATACCCCATGCCCATCTAAGTCTCTGAAAAGGGGGGGTCGTTAAGTCGTAGGAAGCGGCTGTTCCAACCATTGCATTTCCAAATTCTTCCGAGAGTTTAGTGTCGGAGGTCATGGATGAGTCTCCTCAATCATACATTTATATTTAGAGGAGGATGGCGCAAGCAGTGATTTGTGGAAGAGGACGCCAGGGCGCAGAAGCTTGGTTTGGTGTGTAGAAGGCTTACAGCCACATACATGTTTGAGCCTTGCCTGCGCTTAGCAGCCAAGCCAGTTCTGTTAGAAACTCTCATGCTGCTGAAGACACAGACCTCCATCCCACGTGAACACTGCTAAAGTTAAATTTTCAGCAGCAATTGTGGTCAGAAACTTTAAAAAAATTTGATTTAATTTAGAGTGTTGATATATCATTGGCTGAATTTAGGTGTTTGGTGTTGTTTTTTGAATGTTTAGTTTTAAGAATAATAGCTGCTGCTCAACAGATGCTACTAAATTAACTATCCTTGTTCTTTCTGAGCACCGATGATAAAAGTTGTTATTCAATCCTTATGTAAATGTAAACTGTAAATGAAATCGTAATTAAATTACCAGTAGTGTATCAGCTGTCAGCTGTGGAGACTCCTTATGCCTTAACTTTGCTAAAACCAAGCCTTTTTTTTAATTATTTTTCTGGCCCTTGCTTTGTGCAACCTGTCTAATCCAGGAATGCAAGATAGCAAATGGAAATTTGTGAAATAATGATGTGAAACTCGAGTCTTGGTCTCAGGCTTAAATGTTTGTACATTTCCTGCTTTTGGTCGACGACAAAGTAAAAGAAAAAACAAGAAAAAATTATATTCAAGGTATTTTTGTTGGTGTTGGCAAGAAAGATTATTGTGAACTTTCATGGCAGAGTTATTTTAAACCTTTTTATTCTCTGTCATTTGGGCATTCAATGAGATAGACATAATGGTAAAACAATAAAATGTTATTTTAATATAGATGCCTTATAGAGAATATGCAGGGAAATGCTTCAAGATCTTACAAATTACAGAATTTTCTGGACTATAGAGCGCCCCTTACGATAAGCCAAACCCAAAATATGTTTTTTAAACTGGAAATGTAGATATTTAAACCACAGTGAAGTATAAGCCACTCAAATCTACCAAACTGCCACTCACCAAACCTGTAGGGGGAGCTCTACATATTGCCCTTGGAGTAAGGAAGAAGAATGATAGCTCCTGTTAGGTTGTTAGCTCTTGACAGTAAGAGCTTCTAATGAAAGATGCGGCTTCTTCAGCTCTTTATTTCACCTCTGCAGAAGTTGCGCACCGTCTTTTTATAGGTTCGATGGCTTTAATGCGGAAAATAAATGTCAAAATGTGTAAATTCTGAACAACTGTTCTCTGTCATGCCTGCTGCTAACATATGCTTCCATTTCCAACTGTAACTTCGGTTAAAGCAACATCGACGGAAAAGCCACACCTTCAAATAAGCCTCACGGTTCAAAGTGCGGGAAAAAAGTAGAGGCTCATAGTCCAGAAAATACGGTAATATAACAAAGAACCTTAAAATGCTCCCTTGAATATAAAAGATTGAAAATATATATTCGTAAGGAAAACAACATCCATCTACAGATCAACAGAGAAACCAGGCAGTGGAAGTGATGAGATGGAGAGTTTTAACACCAACTAAACCTTGTGCAATAAAAGCCTATATTTATTTACCAAAACCTGAGCAACTTTACATATACACACACACACATATATATATATGTATACACATATACATTAT
>JAGKQL010000015.1:23294724-23390764 GCA_018398635.1 Cyprinodon brontotheroides | reverse complement strand
GGAACAATAGGCTCTCGCAGCGGTGAGCTGCTCGGGCCTAATAATAACAAACGATACAGGAACAATAGGCTCTCGCAGCGGTGAGCTGCTCGGGCCTAACAAAGGATTTATAGAAATGTTGGCCAACTGAAAAGTATGAACATGAAAAGTATGAGCATGTACAGCACTCAGTATTTAGTTGGGCCTCCTTTGGCCTGTATTACTGCAGCAATGCGGCGTGGCATGGAGTCGATCAGTCTGTGGCACTGCTCAGGTGTTATGATAGCCCAGGTTGCTCTAATAGTGGCTTTTAGCTCTTCTGAATTGTTGGGTCTGGTGTATTGCATCTTCTTCTTCACAATACCCCATAGATTTTCTATGGGGTTAAGGTCAGGAGAGTTTGCTGGCCAATTAAGAACAGGGATACCATGGTCCTTCAACCAGGTACTGGTAGCTTTGGCACTGTGTGCAGGTGCCAAGTCCTGTTGGAAAATGAAATCTGCATCTCCAAAAAGTTGGTCAGCTGCAGGAAGCATGAAGTGCTCTAAAACTTCCTGGTATGTGGCTGCGTTGACCCTGGACCTCAGAAAACACAATGGACCAACACCAGCAGATGACATGGCACCCCAAACCATCACTGACTGTGGAAACTTTACACTGGACTTCAAGCAACGTGGATGAAGTGCCTCTCTTCTTTTCCTCCAGACTCTGGGACCTTGATTTCCAAAGGAAATGCAAAATTTACTTTCATCAGAGAACATGACTTTGGACCACTCACCAGCAGTCCAGTCCTGTTTCTCTTTAGCCCAGGCAAGACGCTTCTGACGCTGTCTGTGGTTCAAGAGTGGCTTGACACAAGGAATGCGACAGCAGAAACCCATGTCTTTCATACGTCTGTGTGTGGTGGTTCTTGAAGCACTCACTCCAGCTGCAGTCCACTCTTTGTGAATCTCCCCCACATTTTTGAATGGGTTTTGTTTCACAATCCTCTCCAGGGTGCGGTTATCTCTCTTGCTTGTACACTTTTTTCGACCACATCTTTTCCTTCCCTTCGCCTCTCTATTAATGTGCTTGGACACTGAGCTCTGTGAACAGCCAGCCTCTTTAGCGATGACCTTTTGTGTCTTGCCCTCCTTGTGCAAGGTGTCGATGGTCGTCTTTTGGACAACTGTCAAGTCAGCAGTCTTCCCCATGATTGTGTAGCCTATAGAACTAGACTGAAAGACCATTTAAAGGCTTTTGCAGGTGGTTTGAGTTAATTAGCTGATTAGAGTGTGGCACCAGGGGCCATCAATTTTGAACCTTTTCACAATATTCTAATTTTCTGATATGATGAATTTGAGATTTTCATTTGTTGTCATTTGTAATCATCAAAATTAAACAAAATAAACATCTGAAATATATGAGTTTGTATGTAATGTATGAATATAATATAGCACCTGTATTATCGTGTCTCTTAAACCAGTGCTGTAATATTGCATGTAAAAATCTTTTCTAAACTGTGAGAATGTTTCTATGAATTATAACTGTTGATTAAAATTGTGTTTTTATGATATTAAATGTGCAGAAAGGTGTTGCTTCAACATTATTTACCAATAATTACCTTTACCTTTGTATTTTAGTGGTATTACCTACATCGCCACTGAAATATACAAAGCTGATGGAATGACCACTGATTTGAGGGTTATTATGTTATTGTGGAATACTTTCATGTTTAATATCTTAAAGGACATGTTAGATTTAGATTTCCCTTTTTCTTCTGTCTTAAAAACATCAAAGGTGCTGGCATTTTATCAGAACTAGATTTTACATGGATGTCTTCCTTCCTTACCTGGGCAATGTTCTTGTTCAGTAAGTAGACGCCATATTCAAAATGAAAGCGCTCTCCTCTGAGGTACAAAGGGAATCTGCAAATGACAGAAGGGAAATTAGTCAATACGATTGTTTGGTTTACTGTTACTGATACATCAAGAAACCATCTATGAAACCACCGTGCCAGAAGTGACTTCTAGAACCAATGCAGAGCTGAACTGAGGCTCAACCTTAGGCTGGAGTCTCCTTTAATGTTAAAGCTATGAACAGCAGCAGGCAATCTGAACAGAACCCTTCAGAATCCACAATAACAAAGCTTCAGCACAAAGATATTACTGTGACCTTGATCTTTTCATGTTTATCTCAGTAATACAGGTCTTACAGTGTTCTGTGACATAATGCTTTTAAATACTACATGAAAGCAAAACCTGATTAGTATTAATTGGGATGTTTAGGTGCCAATTTTCAATCCATCTGCTCTGACTTGTAAAAGAGGTTGACTGCTATAGAATCTGATCTCACTAAATGTCAAAAATCAAAACTAACTTCCACCACATTTAGCCTAAAACTGCTTCAATCTGCTTCATCTGGGCAGATTTTAAAAACTGATACTGTTTTCTCTTCTTCTGTCTACATGTTAAAAATGACACAATAACTGTTAACGGGCGCGCAGGTGGTGCAGTGGTTAGACCCATGTACGGAGGCCTTAGTCCTCGACACGGCCGACCCGGGTTTGAAACAGACCTGTGGTTCTGTGATGCATGTCTTTCCTACTCTCTCATATACTCTTTCCTGTCAGCCTACTGTCAGTAAAACGAGCCACTAGTGCCGTAAAAACTCTAAAAAAAAAAAATAAAAAAAAAATTAATAATAAAAAAACAAACAATTCTGTCTGCCTGGAGTTTGCATGTTCTCCCTTTGCATGCGTGGGTTCTCTCCAGGTACTCCAGCTTCCTCCTATAGTCCAAGAGCATGACTGTTAGGTTAATTGGCTTCTCTAAATTCTCCTCAGCTGTGAGTGTTTGTCCTGTTCTTCTTTGTGTTGCCCTGCGATGGACTGGCGACCTGTCCAGAGTGTACCCTGCCATAGACAGCTGGAGATGGGCACCAGCATCCCTCGCAACCCCACTTGGGATAAGCGTGACAGAAAATGGTTGGATGGATGGATATTATTTACAAATCGAATAATGGATCATGGATCGCAAACAGAGGGAGCAGCGACGAATGTCCTTCACATGATTTTAAGGCACGGCCGCTAAATGCACTCATGAATTGTTCGTCCATCCTCCATCGAATGAGCAGCATATTTTCTCTTCTGTGTTCTCGTCTATGGATTTATTTCTTTTGCAAATTTAGCAAAGGAGTCCTGTAATGGTGTGCTAAAGTATGCAGTCATTCGGTCTGCAGCGGTTACAGTCGGGGGACAGCTGCACACCAGATAAAAGACTTGGTCTGGGTCCATGATCTCCACCTTCAGATGCCCAGTCAGCACCTCATTTTATTGAAACATCAAGCAGAAGGGTCCATGCTGGATGTCCTTCAACCTTCGGGCAGGAACAAAGAGAACTTTTGCTTTCAGCATGAAGGGAAAGTCTCATCAGTGCCAGCCAGATGTCTGCGTGAAGGCAGTGAGATCACCCCGCCTGCTGGGGGGTGGGGGTTTATTCTCCCATCCTGTTATCATCAGCTGATCTCCCACTGAGGACAGAAGGCTACGCCACGACTGAGCAGGTTTCCTCATCATCATCATCGTCAGAGGAGGCTCCAATGAAGCAGTATGAAACTGTTTCATTGTTTATCTAATATTTAGCATTAACACCCATTGGACCATGTTTATTTGTAACCATTATGAAGTCTAGAAAATGTCACAGGAAACCATCTTAACCCCTTGACGCCAGTATGTATATATATTGCCTTTAAGCAGTTGCCAAGTTGAAATTTCTAAACTTTATATTTATCTTAAATGTAGATATATTACTAATTTTGACAACATTTATAACGGTCAATAACATACACTGTTAGAAACCAGTTATAACAAAAGCAAGAGCCTGCTAGGTCCACATTGCGTGTGTAATAACTGGCACTAGTGCAATGCACATGCTCTTCTTGCTGTGAACAAATTACAACAAGGGTTTGTAGCATATTTGCAAAACGGGCTCCAAGGAGTTAAATAAATGAATCCTGACAGACAAGTGCTTAAATAGGACATGTTTACCTGTTGCTAATGGCAACCTGTGTGTGTACCCAGTTAAACCTGTGGGAAGTTAGGCATGGGCTGATAACAAGGCAACCCGAGGCTGTAAAACTTTAAAAAGTTTAAAGCAGGGGTCTTTGATGTTTCTCAGTCCAGGAAGAGACGCAGGAAGGACCTCCAAGGAAGTTCTCTTTGAGCGGATATTATCAGCTAATCCGATGCAACAAATTATTATCTAATAAACCATTACAATTAATCGGAAGGAGATCGCTGGGGTTGATATATTTGTGATAATTTTTTTTGGCATTCATATTTATTGTCATCAGAGGATCTCATATCTACTTATGCCTAGTTGTTCCTGTGTGGAACCGTTCACATATGCATGCAGATGTTATGAGCATCTGGTCTATTTCCTCCCTTCCCGGAGGATGGAGGCTAAGCTTTTTATTAGCAGTTCCATCATAGAAGAAGATGAGTGGACCTGTAAGAGCTTAGGGCTGCAGAAAATACAGTTCCTCTAGAACGGACCCCGTCAGAGGTTAAGATCTCCATCTAGCAGCTTACTGCAAGATCTTGATGCGCCTAAACCAGATTAAATCCACATTTTAGCATTTCTAACATCCCTTTCTTTTATTTGGCTTTACTTTAGGCCGGTGTATTTTATTATCTCAGCGCTTTTCTTGAGATCTTAGAATAGTTCTGCAGCGACGGCTGTGAACACCTCATCACTCACGCTGCGGCTCTGGGAAGTTTAAAAGGTAAACCCTGAACAGATGGGGATCATTGCAGCGGTAGACTGAACCCCAACAGGAAGCTGCTGTAAAGTCTGGCCGAGTCAAAAAACTGAGACGACGTAGCCTGGAGGCCACGCAACCATTTCACTTGTTCATCCTCCGTATCCCTGACGAGCAGCCAGGAGCTCCTCAGAGACAGCGACACGCCAGAGGTCACGCGTCTGAGAAAAACGGCTCCTCCGTTTGCAGCGCTGGCAGAGCGGCTACAATTTTCCCTGAGAATAGATAGGATGTGATCACTGATGAACATGTATGAAAAGAAAAACAGAGGCACTTCCAAAGTACACACCAGACGCAAAGCAGTGAACACACAGGTTCAGTCACAGCATGGTGATTAATGACCGCTGCTCGCCACGTCTGAAATCACACTGGAGAGACTCCGGTTCACCAAACTCTAGGAATTCCTCCTGGGACATCCAGTAAAGTCAAATATATTATTACACAGGCGAGGGAGGGAGGGAGGGGGGTGTGCAGGAGTCTATCACTCATGCTGCTGTACATCAACCCGGGTTTTTCTGCATATATAAGCCGAGTGACCGACAGCATGGAGTCATTGCTGTCACAATCTTTATTTTTTAAATCTCCTCAGGCTCTCTGTTGTGGAAATAATCGGACCGACTCAGAACCAGTACCAGCCTCTTCCTCGGCCACGCCTTTCTGAAAATGTGGTTACTGTTAAAACATGGAAAAAGCGGCGTGCGTTGCTCTGAGATCTAAGAATGTTTTCTGAATTAATTAAGCACATGGCTTTCATTTCTTTTAAGTAAAATCTGGAATACTGACTGGTTTGACCACAGCCCACGTTTCCACTGCGCCATGGTCCATCCCAGGGTCTTCAGACTCTGAGGAGTAAAAGCAAACTCGACTCGAACAAAATAAAAAAGCCTTCTCATTTGCACAGCAAAGTCTGATCTGAAGGGGCATCTGTGAATGCTACTCTGTTGTTCCCAAGCAGAAATGTCTCCAAATGCTTCAGCCATGAGATTCTATCAGCTACCGATGAATGACAGATCGTGCTGAGGCCTCAGAGATGCGGATCAAATGTGTCCATCTCGTCTAAAAAGGCTTGAAGCCATAGGGTACTATAAAAAAAACGGGCTTTGGAAAATCCCTCCAATCTGTTTGAGGGATTTCTGCATAAACTAGCAGAAATCTGTCCATCTTTGGTACTTAAATATTGAAAGCTTTGTAGATGTTGCCTCTGTGCCAAATCGTGGGTAATACCACCCATACTCTCCTTTTATTAAAAACTCTAAGCGCTAATCCAAGAAAGCCCTGTTTATACTTACCTCTAATGCACCAAATGCTACTAGAGAGGCAGGAACAGATTCAGCTAAAAAAAAATGAAACTTGTTTATTTTCAAGCTGAATTTTGATCAAATTATTACTAATCTGATGTGTTTTCACAGCTCTGGTAGTTTGATAGGCATGAACTGCTTCTCCAAAGTGTGAATAGAATGTATGGGGTGATTTTTGTTCCATTCATTGAAGATTAATGGATTTTTTTTGTAAATAGAAATAAAAAAAATAGAATATCCAGAGAGGAAACTTTGAAAAACGATAAAAAACAAAAGCAAAAAGAAAAAAAAAATGTTTTTTTGGACAAACATTTCTGTGTTCTTGGATTTTACTTTTCATTAGCATCACGCTGACGGTAGGGTTGGGAATTGAAAAGATTTTCCGCGATTCCGATTCCCTTTTCGATTCTATGAAATCGATTCGATTCTTTATCGATTCTTTTTCGATTCCAATTTGGGGAAAAGGAGAACAAACAGTTTGATTATCAGAATCAACTTTGTTTACTTAACTATTGCACAATCTTACAAAATCAACAAGATCAAGATGTCCACAGGAAATGTGAAACTGGAGTAACATCTGTGTTTAAATGAAAAATGAATACAAGAACAAACTTAATAACCAACAATGTCTAATAACAAATGATGGGATAATAACCTATTTTAAAATAACAAAAAATACTAATTATAAAACAGTAGTAGGGAAAATTAACAGTTCTTTTGCAGAAAGATGAGCATATCTGCTTTTTCTGGAAGGATACGGGATCTTTCAGGGCTTATGGTGTCTCCAGCCGTGGAGAACACCCTCTCAGATGGGGTGGAGGAAGCCTGCACACAGAGGTAGTTTTCAGCCAGTCCAGATAGCAAGGGCAGCGTATCTTGCTTGTTCCACCACCACAGTGTGGCACTATCCCTGCAGGGGATGGAGGGCAAGCTTTTATAGAGCTGGATTTCCTGATCTACCCTCTGGGCTAAGGAAAGGCGGGGCTTTGATTCACAAAGTGACCGCAGCTCGTTGTCTTCCTCCTCGAATAGTTCTTCCAACTTGCGTAACTTGCGTAAGTTGGCGTAACTTACGTAAAAAGCGTGGCGTAAAGTGCGTGCTCCCCAGAGCGGCTCTGGAGGCTCTGGTGCTGCGGGGAATCGAAAAAAGAATCATTCAGCGAGCTGCCAAGCGATGCCATGGAATCCGGAAAATACGGAACGGTTCTTAACAGGAACCGGTTTTCGTTTCCCATCCTAGCTGACGGCATAAAGTTTTGAAAGTTAAGTTCTCTACGATAAATGTTCAGGAACTAGAAGTCCAAACATGTCTCCTGCTGCAGCTATTAAACATTGACCTTTAGATATACACCAAACTTCTCACTGTGCGATGGAAATACGGGCCCCTAAAAACTCAATGAATGGAGCTCTGTGTAACATCATATTTATCCCCAGGGAAGCAAAGTGGTCGATTACTAATAAGAGGTTCCTAGCAACTTTAATTAATAAAGAAACACTTATTTTTCCAAATGGATGCTGTGAAATAATGTTCGGTGATTAAAGGTTGGCTTTCTTTTTAAACTTTTATTTCCCCTTACAGGGAGCTTCTTTTCTCTGAGCTGAATCTCTTGCAGGCTGTTTCAGCATCAGGAAGTCACCTTTTAAAAAACTTTCCAGCATTCCTTCTGATTTGGGATTGTAAAAAGAAAAACTAACGATTTATCATTTGTCAAAAACTTGTAAAGATTTTTTTGGAGTACCTGTCTGTGATATATACATTATTATTTTTTTTACAATAACTTAGCCAGGAGCAAAAATCCAAACAGTCCGCTTCACCGTACAGGATGAAATAAATTATACTCCTGGTGGAGAGGACAAAATCATTAGCATGTCTGTCCATCAGCATGGAGGCTCGACCGTAAACGGACACAAAGCAGACGGGTCACAGTGCTGGTTATGTTTGTCCCGTTTCCCAACAAGTTGTATTACTGTCACCCTGTTTTAGTTTCTTGCATTTCCTCTCCAATCTACATACCCTCCTTTGTTAATGAATCGGCCAATCATCTCTGATCCACAGGTATCTACGCTTCCGTCAGAACATCTCTCTCCTGCCCCCCCACGTCGGAGACTCAAACACTTCAAACTGCATATGACAGGCGCCATAATCAACACACCCACCCGCTTTACGGTCCACTCAAAAAGGCTAATTAGTGAAACATGGAATCTGGTTTCATTTTAGCTCGTATTCGACTCGGCATGAAGCAGACGGGAGATGAAAAAGACATGACAGAGATTTAGGAACAGAAAATATTCTGTCACTTTTCCACCCCTCCTCTTTGCTTCTCATTTCCCGTCAGAACAACGGGACCGGCTTCGTGCAACAGACACAAATATGCCATTAATAAGAAGCGTGCAGCCTTGGCGCAGTAAAAAAAGACAAAAGCAGCACCTCGTAGGAAAGTCCCCTGACTTTATGGCGAAGAAATAAACGCCCCCCTGGCCTGCCAATTTTATAACTGCAGGCTCTAGACTGCAGTCATCTACACAGACAGCCTCGTTAAAACAAGTTGCTCCAATGTTAAGGTGAAGCTGAAGGACATACCCTGCTCCCTCTTCCTGTCCTTTAACAAACCTCTCCTTACCCCGCCTGTTATTTCTGCTGAGGGATATTTTAATAGCTGGCTGAGTTATAAGTCTTTCATCTCTGGTTAATCGAGCATCACTGCACCTCAGGTGTCGGCGGCACATGATTCCTTTTAAAGCCTCCAGCTAACTGAACATATTTCTGAGCCATTTGTGCAAAGAGAGAGAAAAAAAGACTTGATGATAATCCAAGGCTTCAAATAAAACTTTATGAAAAGAACGCTGCTTTATGGGCACAGCGTCTGCTAACAAACCAGAACGGGGGTCAATGAGACGCCTTTCTGGACTGGTGGATCCTTCTTGGGGGTTTATTACAAGGTGTGGAGGAGTTTAAAGGAGGACACAGAGATGCTAGTGGGTGGCCGACCTCTGGTAAACTGTGCTTCACAAGAATATGTGGGAATTCTTCCAGTGCCTGACTGACCTGCTCTAATGTATACAAAAGCAGAGCTTTCCACATGTGTTGACTTGCCTGCTTGCATAGACATTTTAATTAACAATCCACATGTGCAAAAAACAAAAACAAAAAACAGATTGGGAGATAGAAAGCACATCCTATTGTTTAATTGGGGTGGGCAGATAAAAAACAAAAACAAAGCAAAGTATAAACGACTAATCCGGAGTCATCTCTTTTGGTAAACTGCTATAGGCTTAGGCTGCCGGAAGACAGAGAGACCACTTTTCAATCAGCTTTATTCTACTCCTATTCTACAGTATTTGTTAGTTTAATTTATGCTCTCTCTGCTTATTCTTGTCATAGTAGCAAAATGCTGGGCATCTATACAAATATAGATTATGGAGTTTCAGTGTTTAATCCTGTTTCTCTCCGAGACGTAGCAATGAGCTCAGATTTTACTGTAATTACTGTGTGTGGTTTTCATCCTTTTTGAGATGAAAATTGTCTCAGAGCTCCGCTGATGACTCTCTGCAAAAGGCTGCCCACAGCGAGCCTTTAGTTGACCATGATGGACAGAAAGCAGCTGAAACACTAGTGAACAGGTGGTGTAAGGCTCGAAGCAAAATGCTCAGTATATAAAATAAAAGGTTTTCTCTTCACATTTTTTTTTTTTTTACCCAATTATCAATGAAACCTATCAAAAATGAGTCAAATATATGAAGCTGTACCTGTTTCAGATCACATGTTTTCAGAACATTAATGAAGCATGAGTTAAACCTGTGATATTGCTGCATTATGATTGGGACAGAATGTTTAATTTAAAATGGAGACGAAAGGATTCCTAGTTACCAATCTTACCGAGCTTCTACATAGTATTTTTTCCAGCACTGAACTGATTAAATATTAAATATAAACTTTTTTTTTTTCAAACCATGCCTTTTAAAATATATAACATAATTATATTAATGTAAATGTAGAGAGAAAAAAAAAAAAAACTACCAAGGACCAGTTAAAGCCCCAACATCAGCTACCACTGCATTTTAAATGATTTTAAAAATTAACCATGAAGATATTTATCTATTAATAAGAGTAGGAGAGAAGTTTTCAGTGTTACTCTTCAATAATAAACAGTGACCATTTAGCTGATTGAGTGAATTTTGCTCCATTATTGCTTCAAGTCCAAAGAACCATGAAATGGGAAAATACATTTTGAAAACCGTCTTAATAAAAAAAAATAAAAAAATGTTTACGTTAACTTTTTTATTTTAATCCATCCCGATCTTTCATTTATTTTGAATTGTTCAAATCACGATTTTTTAAAAGAACTTCAACAAATATAATCGTTTAAATGTTGCCGTGTAAAATTATGCTGGTAACGTCCATACAGACCAAAAGAAATACATCTGAAACACAGGCATTTGAGAAAATGCAATGCAAACTACATAAAAAAATAAATTCTCAGGAAACAGCAGTTACTTTAAAAATCTTTTTTTTTTATTTTTATTTTTTTTTTATATAAAACGTGTTTCAAAATGTTGGTTCTGGATTGCATATTTCTCAGACTTCAATTTAATAAATTTCAAAAATTTAATAAATTTTAAAAAATAAGTTTTTTACTTTGATATAAAGGGGAAAAAAATGGTATCTTCATAGTAACTGCTATGATAGGAATATCCTGACGTTAATTAAAAATTCAAAATAATCCAAAAACCTGGTGTTGCCCTGATAGTACTCTTTCAGAAAAGGCAAAGGTTGATTTATAAAGTATCTTCTTTAAAAGTAAAGATTTCCTCGTTAAATTAGCTTCTTTTCATTTTTTCCTTGACCTTTATATTTCAGTGACATTAACACTGCTATCATTACAAACATGTTCATCTCAATCAGACAAAGTGTTTTTACACAGAACCTACGGGTGATATGGAATAAACAAAGAAAAATCAACTATATGAACCATTTTACCATATTTTATTCTATTAGGCAAATGTGGAACAATCCACTTCAATGTTAGACAGACAACTGACTCTAATCTGCAGTATCTTCTAAAAGCCATTGGGCACAGATGCTTCTTGTTATCTTTTTAATGGAGAATCGACAAAGCCTGCTTGACTGAGCTACACAGCAGGACTTCCAAGATGAAGGGCTGCTTATATAACAACCCTGTCAACCTTATGAAGACACCCTTACTTTTTCTGAGCTATTATAAACATACCTCTACCGCCATTGTCCTGGAGCGATTTGGCAGAAAACCTCAAAGGACAAGTAAACAGTCTGACCAGTCCCAGGCTGCCTTTGTAGTTGACGTAGAGCTCTAAATCATGGACCGTTTTCAAATTTGATTCAAATCAACTGGCTTCCAGAGCTGATTGCCTCGTTTATCTCTCATATGGAGAATAAAGCAACTATGCAGCCACTGCGAAACACGTGCACATCTCCATGAAATAACAAATGATGGCATCTAGGTCTATGGGCCTCTGAAGAATGCATAACCTTTTTTTTTTAATAGTATATATACTAAACATGGACGAACATATGGTTGATTCATTTTCAATCAGAGCTTTACACAATGTGGAATATCATTGGAAGCTAAACATTTATGTAATCAGACTAATTTATAACTCTATGCTGAAAGAGGGGGGAAAAAAATCTTTTTCATGTCCAAAAGATGTACTAGCGCCAATCTACATGATACAACACTGGTCTCATCTACAGATAGACCTAAACAAACCTGCAAAAATTTATACCACATGCAAATCATGTTTATAATCCGCAGCATGTGTGTGTGACTTGTTTTAACTAATTGAGCTCAATGGAAGAACCAGCTACTCCCTCAGATGTCTGCGGGTATTTCTAACAGTAATGCTGCTTCATTAAACTTATGAAGATGTGCCTATTTCAGCATCTATTTCTTGTCAATTTAAATAACTTTTTTAATCATCTATCCCTATAACAGAGATATGTACCGCAGGTCGCTCTAATTAATCCTTTACTTAAGAACCCATCTCTTGACCCAAATGACTTGGTCAATTATAGACCTATATCCAATCTTCCTTTTCTTATCTAAAATTCTTGAGAAAGTCCTTGCCAAAATGTGTGCCCACTTACACTTTAATGAACTTTTTGAAGAGTTTCATTCTGGCTTTAGAGATCATCATAGCACTGAAACAGCTCTCGTAAAAGTCACTAATGATATTCTCATGGCCTGAGATAATGGATTTGTATCTGCACTTGTCCTGTTAGATCTCCCTGCTGCATTTGATACAGTTAATCATAATAATCTTATGAAAAGACTTGAATATATTGAAGGAATTAAAGGAACAGCACTAGACTGGTTTAAATCTTATTCATCTGATGGATTTCAGTTTGGTCACGTTAATAACTCTTCCTCATGCTCCAAGGTTACCTGTGGAGTACAACAGTGTTCAGTTGTAGGACCAATTCTCTTTACTATATATATATGATCCCGGGATCAATTTCCATTGATGATACTCTTTACTGATCATACTCAGCTATAGCTGTCTATAAATCCAGATGAAGTTAATCTATTACATAGACTACAGGCGTGTCTTGAAAAACCTCAAAACCTGGACGACTCTTAACCTTCTGCTTCTGAACTGAACCAGATTCATTTCTCCAAATTACACTACCCCTCTGAAACCAACCTGTGCCAAGTTCAGCCTGAGCTTGGATCAGTTAACCTTTGTCGAGGTTGGTTCTTACGACCATTTAAATGGTAAATGGTAAATGGCATGTATTTTTATAGCGCCTTTATTCAAGTTAGGAGACTTGACCAAAGCGCTTTTACACTACATTCATTCACCCATTCACACACACACAGATGGTGGCGAGCTACATTGTAGCCACAGCTGCCCCTGGGGCTCACTGACAGAAGCTGGCTGCCAGTACACTGGCGC
Source organism: Cyprinodon brontotheroides (assembly GCA_018398635.1). Lineage (NCBI taxonomy): Eukaryota > Metazoa > Chordata > Actinopteri > Cyprinodontiformes > Cyprinodontidae > Cyprinodon > Cyprinodon brontotheroides. Next base: position 23,377,757 of record JAGKQL010000015.1, on the reverse strand, counting down.
CATCGGGCCCTCTGACCACCATCAGTAGACAATGCAGGTGAAGTGTCTTGACCAAGGACACACAACGACACTGAAAAGTCGGAGTCGGGCTTGAACCGTCAACCCTTCGATTTCAGGGCAAACTCCTACATCCGCCACTGTCGCCCCAACATTTACACATCATGCTAGCACGGTTTCTCACCTTCTATAGGCGGACCAGGATACCATAGCTCTCAATGTGGGCATTATGCTAAAAAAATGACGCGCCCATAATATTGAGGAACTTATGTGCCTGGATAGCATATTCCGCTCCAATTTCGAGCCTCGGTCTCTGCATCATCCCACGTTGCACCATGCTCTTTTGATACCACTTATTGTTACTAGGCTGAGAAGAAATTCATGTTGTAAACAGGTGAAGAGATCTTTGAAATGCTGGAAAACCCACAAAATGAGTCAGCTGACTGCAACTAGGAGATGACGCGGTCTGATCATGTCCTCTTTGTTTTCAGAGAACTGAGCTACAACTGAACCATGCCAAGCCCTACTGTTAAACTAGTACTAGATTCACCATGGTTTGGTTGTGTCTGGCAGAGTCTAGTTCAGCTGTGCTCCATTTACACTCTGTTATCTCAGTTATCATGCTCAAACCGTTCTGGGCATGGCTTCAAAAGGGTAGTGGAAATGGGGCTGTAGAAAAAGTAGCTGCATCTTGCACCTGTAGGACAAGTAATGATAGGAGGGCTGGGCTAAAAAACTCTTGATTCATCAGTAAGGCAAACTTCTAACCTTTAGATATAGTTATAATAGACAGACTATGACCAAACTGAAATGAGCCTCCACTGTAGGATGGCTGGATTTGTCCCTTGAGAAGCTCAAATTGCCAAGGAAGTCGCTTCTTGGCATAGAAAAAAGTCAGTTGGATCTTTCTTTTTAAAAGCTTCTGGAGGGAATCCACATCACTTTTGGCCCTAGTGTGCTGAACAAACAAGAGAGCCTTATGGGTAGGGGAATTTTGTGGGATACCATGAATAGGAAGAAGAATGCCAACGGATTTATGAATTAATTAGAAATATCCATGGATATGACATTTGACTATCCCACCAAAGCTTCACTGTTGATATTTCTATAAAATTCACATCCTGTCTATACCAAGAAGGTAATCAACCCTAGATGAAGAAATTGGATGGTAAATGAGGCTGTATGTAGAGCTAAACTACAACAGGGATGCAATCTCCTCCCCTATCTGGTCTGTTTTATTATAACTGACAAAAAATGGTGAAAGCCCTGATATTGTTAGAACAGGTTTCTCTCATTTTAAACTGGCTCCCCTCCTCTGGTGTTCATAAAATCCAGAGCACATCCTTGGACAGTTTGTGTTGCGTTTGAAAGGAGCAGAACTATCTAAATTCTACTTAAATATTTTTTTTTTCTTCTCCCAGAGATATGGTGTTTCTAAGCCAATACTGTTGAACAACTATAGGAGGCAGCTCTTGATTCTTTAAGGCTGGCTTCTGGTCTCAGTCAAACACTGGACATCTGGATCACATCTCTCCATTTTTCCCCCCTGTGCAATCAGAAACGTTGGAACCGAGCTCCCCGCGTGAGCAAATGTGGGCGCAACATGTCCGCTGATTACAGAGAGCATTTCGGACCGGTCCAACGTTGCTTCTGGGATCCCAAAAAGAATCGCATTACGTTACAGATATGTCTACTCCTCTTCCACACCTTTCCCTGAAAAAAAACTCTTACAGGGCCAATTTGAAATTCTGCCTCATTTTCACAGAGACAACACAGCTCAGATCAACGCTGGGCCTGACAGGTTTTCCTGTAGAAAAATCTGCTCCTATTTGAAAGAAGGCAGTCATCATTCTCAGCCAACAGATGGGCAGGAGTAAAATGATATAAGCTAAACTCGGAGAGTAGATATTGCCGCATTCTTCTTACCACATTGAAGTTCTGCTGATTGTAACCCTCCTTTTAATGCTGACATTTAGCCACAGTCAGAACTTTCAAAACCAAACACCAAGAATAGAGTTCTGGTCTTAGTGGAACTTCAGTAAAATCCTGACTTAGGTTTATGGAATCATCTTAGAGGAGCATAACAGTGATTAGATGCAATTAAAGGAGTAAATCAATATAAATAAATGAAGCTTTAGACATTTGAACCAACACCACCTCAGACACTTTCATTACTTATTTTTACGCACTTTGAGCAGAAAGTAGTTGGCCTTTCTCTCTAGCCCGCCGTGGCTTCAGAGGCCATCGTCACGCAGACGGAGGGTGAAAATTAACGCAAGTATTTGGCCCCACTCGGGGACACCTAAGAGCCATGGTGGCCCGTCATGTCTTTTCAACAAGTTAATGGCTCATTTTTCTGTTGCCTGACGCAGATGTAAATATCCTGCTTGGTAGGGCTGGAAATGTGTTAAGTGACTCTCAGTGAGCCTCTCCAGCTGTTGTCAGACATAAGCAAAATAAAGTGACTGTTCAATCACTGGCTCTTCAAGTGGCTCTCCTCGCTTCACGCCTTTTCTCCCAGCTGTTCATCTTCATATGAAAGTCGTTGTCTGTGCTTACTTAAATGCCAATTCTACCTTTCTACCTTTCTAGTATTGCAGGTTAACAAAAGAAGCCAAATGACCCCCATTCCAAACGGGTGGACCCCTTCGTCCGTTTCAATTTGCATGTTTTCAAAACAAAAACAAGGCTTTGTTGGACTACTGTATAAAACCTTTCACTCAAAGCTATTCTTGACATTTTGAATTGAAAAGCTTCCTGGATGGGAAGCAAAAACATCTTCTAAACTTGGAAACAAAGTCCAGCGGCTTGTTTTGATTTTTTTTTTTTTTTTTTTTTGCAATGCCAGGTCTACACATTTGAATTTGCTGCTGAAGGGAAGTCCTTCATGTCAGAGCATGAGCGGAGCAAGATTATCTGAACACTACTGCCCTCCTGTCTGTCTGCTATGCTAACCTAAAGAAACAAATACACTAAGGTAATCTCAGTGAGGTAATGTACACGTCCAAGCAAAATAAAATATAAATGGAAGCATATACACATTTTACGGAGATAAACCAGTCACTGCCCATTGCTATTTGTTTTTTTAACCACATTAGTTGATTAAAAAACGGTAAGCAGTGCAGGTCCTCTAATACTGTGTTTCCCAACCTTTGGGCATTTTTTCGTACCTTGAGTATCCCTTTCAAACAAAAGCATTGAAGATAGTCCAAAAGTATATTATTTAATATTTTTAACTAGAGTATTTCATTCTTGGCCATTTTATCCTTTCCAACTCAAATAGAAAAAAACAATAAGTATGTTGCCTTAAAGCTAAAAAGGAATCAAATTTAAACCATACTATAAATCTGCCTTTTTTTATTAAACTGGACCCCCTCTTAGTAACTTCCCTGTAATCCCAAATAAACTTGAGGAATTGGGAACAAAATAATAAAAAAAAATATATAGTCAGACTAATTCCATTTGTTTTATCTTGTTTTCATCGTTCATGACACCTGAGCTTGCTTCGATCATGTTTTTAGTTGGGAGATCCCAGCCTTATTTTATTTTATTACATGAGAAATTAAATATTTTTACGTACCCCTTGCAATAAACGTGCGGCCCACTAGGGGTACAAGTACCCCCTACTGGAAATCACTGATCAAAATTTAATTAAATTATTTAAAACAGGAACAGCCAACATGTCTAGAAATGCATTTAAAATTAAAAAGTTAGAGGTTAGAGTAGACAAGTTGCCTGCTGGACTGGAGGGAAAACTAAATTTAGATTTGTTTTGCTCTTTGAGGTGTTCCCATACTCAGAGGTCAGAGGTCAACATATTCCAGGAAAGATTAAATGTTGGATACGGTTGATTTGATTCTTGGTCTCTTAGTTCACAGTAAAAACCTCAAACCTCTTCACCAAATAAATAAGTTTATAAGTTTAAAAAAAAATAACTTTCCTACTTTTTTATGGGATTTGCATTTAGAATTTGGTGATTATTAAACTAACATAACTCCTGAGTTGCTGTGTTCTGTTCCTAACACATCATCCAGTCCATATCAGTATAAATAAACAGCATGAGTTTTTTCCCCCCATTGAGATCTGATGTGTTTTCAAAGTGTTCCTTTAATTTTTTTCAGCAGTGTATTTATATAATGCCACCTTACAGCAAATGTGATGCCAAAGCAGAACCCAGTCCATCCAATCACCACATCAGTTTCAAAATCCAGCATCATCCTTATAAATCAACAAACAGTGTTTTAACACAAATACACAAAAAACAGCAGAAATTCATCAGATTTCGTCACTTATTTTCCATCTTTTCTATTAGATTAAACCTTGATATGTTTGTCACACTAATACCAGGAGTGGTGGCCTAGTGATTAGGGCATTGGGCTTGGAATCCAGAGCTGCTGAGTTCAAGCCCCACTCCCACAGCCTCCACTCTGGGTCCTTAAGCAAGACTCTTAACCCCACACTGCTCCCCGGGCGCCACACAATGGCAGCCCACTGCTCCCCAAGGGGATGGGTTAAATACAGAGAGTTAATTTCACTGAATTGTAAAAGCTGGAGAACGGGTGGAAGGATTGATGGCTTATATGACTTCATAAAGATGTAAAATCATAAAAAGTAGCTGTTTCTAGTGTGTAAAAAGTACACAGCTAAGATGGTTGAGGCTGATCAGTTTAGGGACAAAGATGGAGAGAAAATGGCTGAGGAAGTTTGGATAAACGTAGAGTAGGGATGTCGAGCATGTCGGGGAAAAGATGCTGATTGTGGAGCTACTAGAGAGGAGGAAACAAGGAGGGAGGAGAGGAGGTTAATTCCCTCCATAGCCCTCTACTGTGGCCCCTTAAGTCACGCAACTAAAAGATGATGATCAGACAGGCGGTATATGGATGTAGAGGGAAAGTACAGTCAAGTGAAAGCATGTCTCCACTGTCTGAAAACTATTCAGATGACATCAGATTTTCTCATCTTTCTCTTTCTTGCAGCATCTTGAATGTGAGGAATGTCTGATCCACCCTAAAGCAGGAGCATCCGAATCAACTTCTACTGCTTCTGGATGCATGGTTACACCACCATAACACACACAAATATTCATTTAATGAGTCGCTGTCCTCTACAAATCATCACACAAAGCACTGGCTGATGTTAGGTTATCAAACTGCATAGTTTTCTTTAATTATGTTTTACAACAATAAAAAGACATAAAGCTACATAGAAAGGAAGTGAAGTGGGTCACAGCCCCAAAGGCAAGATGCAGACTCCGTCACAAACAGATTTATAGCTCCTGTTCTCTGAAACACCTGAGAAAACGTCAAAGACCAAAAGCTTCAATTTGCTACCAACGGCAACGCAACAACAAATCAAGAGATGTAGAGAGGTTATTTCTGCACAGGATGTTTCTGCTCATAAATCCAGAGCTGCCTTTAATAAACAGGCTGATATCTGAATAACTTGAATTATTTCAATGTGTGGCATGATGCCTAAACCCCGCCAGGAATTCACATCTTAAACTGAAGGTTTTCAGCAGAAGTTTCATCATCATTGACTCACTATGCCATCATTAAGTCAAAGCGTTTGCTGGATTACATGCATAAGTTTCGAGTGTTGTTAAGGACTATAGTCAGCATTATAGCTAAGGTGACCAGATTTCTGCAATCTGATCTGGGGACTATGGCTGGGTAAAAAAATCTATTTAATCGATTTTGAATCGATTCCTTTACATTTTTGCAAAATCGATGTCTAGGGAATGAAATCGTTTAGTTTTATAGTGATGTGCGTGACATTCACATTCAAATGAGCAGGAAAGATGCACTCAAAATACTTCAAGCCAGACAGCTGCAAATATAGCCAATAGGTTTTACTGAAGACATGGGGGCTGACCAGCAAACACCCTGTAGTTGACAACGCTGCAAATATAGTTTGTGCAGTGGAGATAATGCAGCCCATGAATGTCTGCTGTGTCACGTCTGCCTGCTCGAGTGAGGCTTCACTTTTTCACTTTTCACAAACAAGTCTGCACTTTTGAGACAGTTTTGTTCACATCTCAAGTTTAAACTGTCTGATTTACAAGTTTGCACTTGGTGTTTAATATGACAGGAAAACATAAAATACATCAGTATTTTAAAAACACAGTTGAACCACTTTTATTATTGTAAAGACAGATCGAATTGAAATTAATCGATTTTGAACTGTATCAATCAAAATCGAATCGATTCCGGACTTTGGCGAATATACCCAGCCCTACTGGGGACAATTCCTGCTTGTAGGGGAGAATAAATGCATATCTTGAAAATTAAAATAGGAAACGGGGACACTGATGCTTTCATCTTTGTTTACATATCATTTAAACAACAAAATGAAGCATAACAAAACTTATAACTCTAGTGTAGTTACTGTTGCAACAATACCAGTATCAGGTGGGGCCCCGATCCAGCACTAAAATAGTGGTATCTGTATCAGCGAGTACCAACTAATAGAGCACTAATACCATTTTGAAAGCCAAAAGTCTATTCAACTATTGTCACCCATTCCAGGAAGGCAATAAAAAGTTCTACTGGATTCACTTTGTATTAGTCTTTATCCTGCTTCATGCTAAGGTAGGCAGCAGCTTGACAAAAGCCATGATGGCAATTATTTCACATCCAAGTAGGATGTAGTTCTTCATATATACACACACATCAATTTCAAACAGATGGTATCGGCCAATACTGCACAGCCAGGTATCGGGTACTGGGATCGGGACACACCAGTCCTGGTTCTGAACAAGGAGCCGGTGGAGAATAAGGAAGTTTCCTGTAAACTGTAAACTACAGCCACATCAATCCAGGATGTACTTCCCAAAGTGTAAACCGATACGGTGGCGTAGACTCTGTCATCTTTGGCCGCCACCAAAGCACAGCATTCTCACAGGGTACAGCTGAAACCTCCTTGTTTAACAGACGGGACGGCGTTTTCAGGGAGGCGTCCAGTATCGTTTTCATTCAAACAAAGAATTTTTACATGCAGCCATAAACTGTTTCGTATAAAATCCCAACAAAAAGAATTGGAATTTCCTTCTAGCATGAAAAATGTGGGAATGTTTAAGAGAACTGAATAACTGTGCAAGGCCCTGTAATTGTGTTGGGTCACACTCCTCTCTACAAAGCAGAGCAGATGTTCACAAAGCCATGAGAGACTCTCTTGAGGTCTTTCAAGGTAGATGTGCATCTCCCAAGCATATCAGAAAGTTCAGCCAAGGCTGAACGATGTTTTCATAGCAGACTCATGTTCTATTCAAAGCAGAATTGATTCCCATCTCAGTGTCAGCGCAGCACATCTTCTAATGCATCAAGTTAAATATGTTTTGCTAAATAATAGGCTTTTAAAGCAGAGTCCAAAAAGAAGAGCGCTGCTGAAAACAGTGTTGTCGTCGGGACCGTATTAACCAAGACCAAAACATCACCGAGACCGAGACAAGGCTAAGAGCATATATACATCAAAGGGAAAAATCCTGTCATTTTGTTTGTGTTGAACAAGACAGATTACTATTTTAAATGAGGATCTCAATGAAACAATCTGCATAATTTGGAGTACCCTCTTCCTAATGAAAGTCTACCTTTAAACACATGCAAAATTTAAATGTTTGATATGTTTTTCTCTGAGCAACAAACTTTAAAGTCGTAGGGAAGTCATATTTAAATGTTAAATCATTCTCGCTTAAACATTTATATAAATGTATTCTTTATCAATTTCTGTAAAAAAAAATAAAAAAAAACCTGTCTTAAAATCTTTTTTTTCACGTTATTTTATGCAGACCAGTTAGTTATAAGTCAGCCTGAACACCTAAATTCTTCCAATCATTTATCAACGGTGATCTGTCAATCAAAATTTTTCAGTCATAGCATCTTGATTCATATGTTGCAGCTAATATATGCAATGGTTGAAATAAGAAATAAGAATCAATGCCTTCTACACCAAACCAAGCTTCTGCCGCCTCTGCTCTCCCTCTTCCACAACATCTTCATCCCTGCTTTCCTTCCTCCCTTCTAAATAAAAAAATGGATGACGGAGGAGACTCATCCACGACCTCCAACACTAAACTCTCCCTCCTCTTGCATGTTTCCCTTGTCCATAAGCTCCTTGACAGTGAATCGTCGTTTCTAAGTCACCAATTTAGAAAGAACTACTTGGTCCCAATGTAATTTCCCATTGGGAACCTACCAGCATTATAAGTTGCTAACTGGTTAGCAAGATGCTTCCAAGAAACCGGCCACAATCAAAATTGCTTGTGAACCTTCCGCCACAACATTCCCGCTTCCTTGATAAATGACCAATCACATCTCACTTTTATTCACTTTGCGTAAAGTTGGGCACCACTCAGGAGAATTCGGGAGACTTCCTACTCCGTACGACTTTAAATCATAGAAAACTTCACCATACCGGTAAACCATGGTGATCATACAGTGATGGGTTAAGGACTGAAAAAATTTGATTAAATGTGAATAATCAATTATTTATCGATTATTCACGATTAATCGGCAACTAATTTAGTAATCCATTAATCGTTAACTGGAGTACAGAGACTAAAACATGTTTTTAATTGAAATAGGAACCCACCTTGAGCAGCAATTATACAAAAAAAGAAAGAAAAAATTATATAAACATTTTGCATCTAAAATAAAAAAAAAAAAACTTTTGGTCTGTCATTAATCCTCTATCCAGAACTCCTCAAGTGGAAAAGTATTATTTTCACCTGTTTTAATTTCATAAGGAACCTTTTCCGGTCCAATTATTAGACTTAACATTAATTGATTGATTAATCAATCATCTATTTAGGCACCTGGAAGACTTGCTGTAGTCGACGCGTCTCCAGTACATTGGTTTCTATTCCTGCTCCTTAAATATGTCTGCTCTTTAGTTTTAGGTCTCCTCACTGCCACACACCTGACATTTATGAACGATTAACGGGCTTCTGAGCTTATGAATGCTGCTCAGGAAGTCATTCAATGATTAGAATCAGGTGTGCTGCAGCAGAGAGAGATCAGAACCATGCAGAAGTCCCAGAGGAGAGGGACGGAGAACCAGCAGAGCTAACATGATGGTTCCCATACCTTCTTGTTCGACCTCCCTATGATTTAATCTCTTAAGCCCGGCCAGGCCGGTACAGGCCGGCCGGGCTGTACCATTTATAGAAATGGCCAAAGCACAGTCCCATGGTGTTTCATCAACATGTGTTTGAAAATGGGGCTTTAACATTTCTAAAACATGTTTCAAAATATTTTTTTTCACAAATACTATTTGTTTTATAGCCGTGTAAAAAAAAAAATGACATTTAAAATTCCACCTGACATGTCTGACTCTACCGGAATAATGCAACAGCACATATTCATTTTTAGCCATAGCCGCTTAATACCTAGGAGGCAGAAGGAAAATCAAATGGTCATCCCTTACATTTGAAACATTTAACAAATTTTTTACATAATAATTTGCATAAATAAATATTTTGAATAATTATTTTCTTGACATTTTCTTTACTGTTTTTGGATTTCTAATTCATGTTTTCAGTAAAATATCCCTGTTTGGTGACCAAAATTATACAATTCATCTTATTTTCTACTCAGTTTGGTGATATTGTGTGTTCAGTGCTAAATTCCAATGAAACAATGGCTAAATCTTAGGAGCAAAGGCTTTGCCTTATGCAGAAGGTTGCCAATAATGTAAATCAGCATATTGTCGGGTCAGATTCCCTCTTATGAGTGGAAAAACATGCATTTTTGCACATTTGGCATGTTGCCAAAATCATCACTAAAACCTTTGTGGAACAAACAGGCTTCAACTTATTCAGTCCAAATGGGCTTTAGTTATAGTCAAGATGTGGATCTATAAAGTCTGAAGGTTCATCCAGAGTTTCAAATGGGGTTTCATGGTGCTTTGCAGTGTTTATTTTGGAAAAATCTTTGGTGGGACTAAATACTTTTTCATTTTTTCTTTGTTTAATCACCTATAAATCAGACGTGGTGACATTTAAAATAATGGTCCCACCTGAAAAATATTCCTCAATGCCTTTCTGTCACAAAAATACAAACAATTATATTTCCAATTTATAGTTTGGGAGCTGTACTTGCTTTAATTCACAAATGTACACTACCTTTCAAAAGTTTGGGGTCACATTGAAATATCCTTATTTTTGGAAGGAAAAGCGGCTGTATTTTTCAATGAAGATAACTTTAAAACTAGTCTTAACTTTTAAAAGAAACACACTCTATACATTGCTAATGTGGTAAATGACTATTCTAGCTGCAAATGTCTGGTTTTGGTGCAATATCTACATAGGTGTATAGAGGCCTATTTCCAGCAACTATCACTCCAGTGTTCTAATGGTACAAATGTGTTTGCTCATTGGCTCAGAAGGCTAATTAATGATTAGAAAACCCTTGTGCAATCATGTTCACAAATCTGAAAACAGTTTAGCTCGTTACAGAAGCTACAAAACTGACCTTCCTTTGAACAGATTGAGTTTCTGGAGCATCACATTTGTGGGGTCAATTAAACACTCAAAATGGCCAGAAAAACAGAACTTTCATCTGAAACACGACAGTCTATTCTTGTTCTTAGAAATGAAGGCTATTCCATGCGAGAAATTGCTAAGAAATTGAAGATTTCCTACAACGGGGTGTACTACTCCCTTCAGAGGACAGCACAAACAGGCTCTAACCAGAGTAGAAAAAAGAAGTGGGAAGGCCGCGCTGTAAACAACTGAGCAAGAGGATAAGTACATTGGAGTCTCTAGTTTGAGAAACAGACGCCTCACAGGTCCCCAACTGGCATCTTTCATTAAATAGTACCCGCGAAAACACCAGTGTCAACATCTACAGTGAAGAGGCGCCTACGTGATTCTGGGCTTCAGGGCAGAGTGGCAAAGAAAAAGCCATATCTGAGACTGGCCAATAAAAGAAAAAGATTAAGATGGGCAAAAGAACACAGAGATTGGACAGATGAAGACTGGAAAAAAGTGTTGTGGACGGATGAATCCAAGTTTGAGGTGTTTGGATCACAAAGAAGAACGTTTGTGAGACGCAGAACAAATGAAAAGATGCTGGAAGAATGCCTGACGCCATCTGTTAAGCATGGTGGAGGTAATGTGATGGTCTGGGGTTGCTTTGGTGCTGGTAAAGTGGGAGATTTGTACAGGGTCAAAGGGATTCTGAATAAGGAAGGCTATCACTCCATTTTGCAACGCCATGCCATACCCAGTGGACAGCGCTTGATTGGAGCCAATTTCATCCTACAACAGAACAATGACCCTAAACACACCTCCAAATTGTGCAAGACGTATTTAGAGCAGAAGCAGGCAGAGAGCTGAACCCCATTGAGCTGCTGTGGGAGCAGCTTGACCGTATGGTAGGTACGCAAGAAGTGCCCATCTAACCAATCTAACTTGTGGGAGCTGCTTCTGGAAGCGTGGGGTGCAATTTCTCCAGATTACCTCAACAAATTAACAGCTAGAATACCAAAGGTCTGCAATGCTGTAATTGCTGCAAATGGAGGATTCTTTGATGAAAGCAAAGTTTGATGTAAAAAAAATGTTATTTAAAATACAAATCATTATTTCTAACCTTGTCAATGTCTTGACTCTATTTGCTTTTCATTTCACAACATATGGCCATGAATAAGTGTGACTTTTCAGGAAAACACAAAATTGTTTGGGTGACCCCCAAACTTTTGAACAGTAGTGTTATCTCAGGTGGAATTTGGCTCCTAAGGCCCTCAGGGGATAAAGGATGTTTTTTGCCCCCGCCAATCTTTTAACAGTTGAACCAAAAAAAAAAAAAAAGTCTATTACAGTAAAACAGATGAATGAAATAAACTACTATCCAGTGGCGGCTGTTGGAGTTTTCTCCAAGGGGGGGGCTACAAATTCACAATAGGCGTATACTACAAACCAATCATAGTTTCATTTACAGGTTTACTTTTGTACACAGATCTTGCCCTTCTGAGGCTTTGTTAAGGTAAATTTGTGTTTTGCACTGCAACTATCTAAACTACCCTTTCTAAAGTGTCATTGCTTTCAGTATGACTGAATTTTATTGTGTTTACACAGTGAAATATTGATTTCAGGTTAGGCAGCAGGTCCATCACTGGTGCAGTCTCATCACATGCTTCGAGCCTGCATGCGCATCAGAGGAGGCAATGACATCACAGGTAGGGAGCGTGCTGTATTCAGGGAAGCAAACATGGATGGTATTGCTTTATCCAGGTAACTGTAAAAGGGTAAATTGTTTTATCCCAGCATTCTGAGCCGAACTATAGATGCCTTACAGAAATATTCCTGACCATGCAAATGACGTATGTATGACCGCTGGTGCTGCGTTTTCTGTTCTTCACTGCTAACATTCTGCCTGCCTTTCCAAACCAACACATCACAGAAATACAAGCAAAGACCTGGCATAAATAAATGAATTCCTCTGACAGAGATTAAAAACCCTGAATCAGCCATTTTCCCCTTTTTGTTTGACGTTTTTGTTCTTTCATTTAGACGAACCTGTGGCACAGAAAGCTCTTTTTAGCCTCCTGTCAGTACGGATCAGACAGGTTTGCAGAGCAGAGTGTGTCAGAGCTCAGAAATCCTCCAGAGTCAAACACACCATCATGTCTGCAACTGCTTTCATACAAAACAAATCTGGACTTAAGTAAATATACATTTCCAGAATTGAGTTATATTCTGTCAGATTACCTCAACTTAGATAATGGAAAGAGACAGAGCAGATAACTGCTGAATGGAAGGATCTGGCCACAAATCAGCCGCAGGCTACATCAAACTACAACTGCTACTTTCACCAGACCATAAAAACGCTTGTGCAGAGCGGTCAGAAGATGTAGAGGTGTGTTTTCCAGAGGAAACATTTCAGTATCTGACGTTTCTACATCTGCTGTCATAATCAAAAGAGACAGGCAATCTACAACTCTCTACATGTTTGTATAAACAGACCAATTCCCCTGATGGTGCTGTGTGCAGGGCAGCACTGTGGGAATGCTTGCTTTTTTTTTTACTTTAAGATAAACAAATAATCAGCATCCTGAGTCACTGCAACCAAAGCTAAACATCATGATTACATTTGATCCCACAGGATCTATTCTACTTTGTTAACAAATTTATTGCAGAATTGTTTAACAAAGAGGTTTTTCACAGGACATGCACACGTTTGTTTCGTGCAATTAGATGGTTTGTCATCGTTACGGGATTCTGAGGCCAAAGACACGTTGCTCCGGTCAAGTTAAAGCAGAAAACAACTTTTAAAACAGAGCAAACTTGAGTTCTAAACACCAGGACTAAATGTTTTATTACTGCATGTTTCCAGTGATGGGTTTTTCAAAAATGGACTGTTTCAAACTCAATCAAATCTTTTACCATCCTGCTCTTTAACCACCTTTCTTTGTGTTTTAGAAATTATACCAAAAAGTATTGCAATAACTGATAACACTGCTGTTTGGAGACCGCTGATCTGTGAAACGATTGAAACTAGGGCCACAACTATTAAGTATTTACTCAATAAATTCATCTATGAATGTATTTTTTGACTAATCTTAATGGAGCTTTATTTCATAAATTGAAATTCCTTAATAAACAAATGTTTTGACAACTTTTTGGATTAAGGCATTAATAATTAGGAAGCAAAAAGTGTTTTTCATTTTTTTTTTTTTTTGATTTAACCAAGGTGAAACTTATACTGCCTCTTTAATATTTTTCAATAGAGAATATTTGACGAAAAAGAAGATTTTTTATCTTTTTCACAGTTTAGCCTAAATTACTGCTCCGAATGGGTAATTCTCAAACGAAATTCATCTTTGAGACTCAGTTCACAACGATTTTATTACCAGAAAAACACCAACATACAAACTGTTTTATCTTCTTTGACTTTTATAAAGTTGACACCATTTGGAAATCTTAGAGCTGCTCAGTGGTGCAGTAGGTAGCAGTGCCGCCTTGCAAAGTTTGCATGTAGGTGTCTCTCCAGGTACTCCGGCTTCCTCCCACAGTCCAAAATCCAGAAACATGACTGCTAGGTTAATTGGCTTCTCTAAATTCTCCTTAGGTGTGAGTGTGAATGGTTGTTTGTCTCTGTGTTGCCCTGCGATGGACTGGCGACCTGTCCAGGGTGGACCCAGCCTCTCGCCCATAGACAGGCAGAGATAGGCACCAGCATGCCTCGTGACGCCGCTTGGGTTAAGCGTGACGGAAAATGGATGGAAAGCTTAGACTCCACTCTTTCAGGATCTGTATTATTAATGACTCCTAGTAGACTTGTTCCTGGTTTTCATATCTCGTATATTTTACAGTGAGATTCTTCGCCAGCCCATCCATGACTGCAGTAATCAGCTGTGTGCGTCTATAGAGTAGAACAGGGGTCTTCAACCCTGGTCCTCAAGATCTACTGTCTTGCAGATTTTAGATGCATCCCTACTCTACCAAATACTCCACTGAATTCTATTAGCCACAACACTTGTCCCTGCTGAGATAGCAAGGGGTGCTGGTGCCTATCTCCAGCTGTCAATGGGTGAGAGGCGGAGTAGACCCAGGACAAGTCTCCAGTCCTCCGCAGCTCCACCAAATTCAAAGGAATGAATAACCTCTTTAGCATGCCATCGAGTTTGGCAAAGGTTTGGTAGAAAGTTATGTTTTGGAGCAGGGATGCATCTAAAATCTGCAGGACAGTAGATTTTGAGGAGCAGGGTTGGAGACCAATGCAGTAGAGTTTGGAGGATTTGGATCCAACATCTTTTAATGGTTTGTTCACTTTTAACTGCGAGAAAGAGGTTGTAGTTTTTGTTAGTGTTTTTCTTGAGCTGAGGATCTCCACCTCTGGTAGCCCATTTTGATTAAAGGTGGTCAGTTTTTGTTGGATCAGATCCACAAAGTCTTTCATTCCCAACATTTGTAGATGGAAGGGTCTGACTGAAAACAGAAAGTAAACAAGCAATCCCAGAAAGAACAACAGCAATGAAGAGTTTTTTATAGGGGGAAATGATTCCATCAGGCAACCAGACACAACTTTGCTCAGTCCTTCTACAGAAAGGTTTCAGGTCCAGGCAATCAGAGCCGGATCTGTCCTATGACATTCCTATAATATAGATCCAACTATTCTTCTGCAGGTTAAAGAAATGTTCAGCTCCAGTTGAGAAAGTCGCTCAACCGGAGAAAAGATATTGACTGTTTTCCATTCCGAGTCTGTGAGGCTAGAAGGAGAAATAACTTTAATATGTTTTCCGATGCTGCACAATGTGGGTGAAAAGTAGAAATAAAAAGCAGATTTAAGCCAGAGCTGCCTTTACGGAACGATCAGAAGATTATGAATCTTGCATGGCGAAATATTTATTGATGTGATCATCAGCTCTTTGAGACTCAAGTGTGGAAATTTGGGGAGGCAAATCCAGAGGAATCATCCAAAAACTATTCAACGAAAAATTTTGGATCTTTAAAGAACGGCGCAGCTGCATAGCAGATGCTTTGCTGAAAGACTATTCCTGGTTGGGCCACTAAAGTTCATAAAGCGGTCCGCAATACATTCAATGGACACCAGCAGACCCTGCTCCTGAGCCAGTCTATTTCATTTGTCGCTCCCAGCAAAGGGTGCTGCTGCTGGCCATGACTTCAGGGCACCCCCGGGCGTTTTCAAAGTCCGAAATGGAACAAGTCGCGGACTAAATACTGGCGCGTATGCGGGAAGGCACGGGAAGGTGTGGACTCTGGGGAGAAGCTGGGAGAACGCGCTTACTCCAGCGCCATGGGTCCCATTGGAACGAGCGCGTCTGCAAACTCTGGTGCGTCAGGGCCTTCATAGTCACCTTGCTGAACAGCTTCTTGATTACTGCTGTTTGGCGGCCTCTTATTTACACGATCAGATAAACACCAAATCAAACAGTAAAACTTCGCCCGAAATGCACTATCAAAGCGGGCTAGGGGCAAGGATTACGGTCCAATATTTTAGATGACTAGACACCTTTTGCAGAATGCACTCACCCATCCAGAATGCGAGTGCTATCCAAAACACCACTTCGCCAGGCCACTTTTCTATTTGGTGGAAAAGGCGGGTACAACAACATTTTTTAACTCTGGGAGGCATTGCTTCTATTGCTTTCCAGTGAGCATGCCAGCGTTCAGCGCTGGCAAAGCTTATGGCTAATGCCGGCAAGGCCCGCAGAGCTGACATAAAAAGTAACTAAAATACTGTTTTTTCTCAGTACATTTGTATATGACCCATTCTACTACATCACTTTTTCCGTATATTTTGTGATTTAGAAAAGATTTAAGCAAACAAAACCAGTACATACATTTAATTAAAGCTAGCTTTGTAAATGGTGGTTCCATATGAGAGCAAACCTGACTTCGCATTTTCTACATGATTCACTGCTTAAAAACTAGAATTCCCTCGCTTTTCGCTGATATCATGACTTCAGTAATGTTTATTGCCAGAGCCCAATCTAGACATCAATAGCGCGCATCACCGGCACATTGCACTTTCAAGCTAACAAACTTGTATGCCGTGATACAAAGGCCGGATTTCCCTGAAGTACTATTTTGGCAGGCCCCGGACAAACTTCACGGAATCTGGTAAACACCAGTATTTTCTGGTGAGACTGATGAAAAGCGGGGCCTGTGATGCTGGCGGCAGAGGAGGGATGCTTTACAAGTTAAAACCATACCAACGTTGAAATGCGGGGTGAAATGCAGAACTGCGACTTAACTTTTTAACTAACAACTTTCATTCAAAAGCACATTGGTGGAACTTTTCACCGTGATTGGATTGACATTGGAATTTAAATACTGTGGCGACTTCAGGGGACACTAATCATATTCCTGGAACCTAGAAAAGCTTTAATTGAACTTCGACCAGTGGTATGGGCCATAGAAGTCAAACTTTA
Organism: Cyprinodon brontotheroides; assembly: GCA_018398635.1. NCBI lineage: Eukaryota > Metazoa > Chordata > Actinopteri > Cyprinodontiformes > Cyprinodontidae > Cyprinodon > Cyprinodon brontotheroides. Next base: position 23,360,870 of record JAGKQL010000015.1, on the reverse strand, counting down.
CCCCAGTTACGGGGTTTTGAAAAAAGTAGAATCAAGTCGCACCCGATGAACGGGGTTTGGAGATCATTCCCAATTAAGCGGTCCCGCCGCACAGCTGGGGCAAATACGGTGCAAGAGGCTGCCGGACGGGCGACATTAGACCTGCTGCGTTAGGCCCGCCGGGTCCGGCTGGTCGCTGGGGTGCCTCAACGGCTGGAAAATAGCTTTAATTCATAAATGGGTAAATGAAGGCACATAGTGAGCAGCTTAAAAATTATAATGTTCTACGCGCCAGTAGATGTGAAGCATACTTTTATTGAACAGCAGCAGAAGCGACCATTCCGCGGTTGTAGTGCAGACTCTGTGGGAAGCGCCACTGCTGCTTGGTGCAATATGCTGGGACAGCCGTCAATCCCAAGAATGGACAAGTCTGCTCTCCGGGATGCGCGGGTGGGGCGTTAGGGGAGCTTTGTCAGGCCTCGCGATCCTCTAGTTCTTTTAATCGCTCGGGATCCTTTCTAGGGCTGAGGCTGATGATGTTTTCACGATGCCTGCGGCAGCACAAGTACACATATTGAGAAACAGCTTATGTGTGTGGACCAATGCTGAGTCCCGGTGACTTACTCTCTCTCCTTTACTCGAGTGGGTAAATGCTGTGATCCAATTGTGCGCTGATGGGGCCGAGGAACCCTTGTGATCGCTGGGCGGGAAGTGGAAGGGAAGCGGGAGATCCCATCAGGACCAGTAGCTTATTATCAACAGGAAGCGACCGCTGGTTCCGTCGTGCTACGCTGCAGCACGAACGGGGTTAAACTCATTTAGTGTTAATTAATCACAATTGGCTTTTTGAAGGAGACATTAACTTTATCAAAGAAACCATCATATTTAAAAGCAAATCCAATATCCAAGTCAAAACCAAAAAATTGTTAGGAAAAGGTATTTTATCCCCTTCAAAACTTCAAAGCTGCAAAGCGCAGCAGTTTGCAAGACTGTCAGCTCTGTTTGGTATTCGATTACATGGAAACATAAAATTGTGGATTCATCGTATCATAATTAACCAACAGAAGATGACTTTGAAACTGAGTCCCGTGAGAGGAAGATGAGCTGTTCTGCTCAAGATTAAAAAAAAATATGAAACGGAAAACATTTGCCAAGTTGGGACTTCCAGTTTCCCGTTTAAACGCTTCATTTCAATAAAAACAACTTTGATGAAATAAGAATTTCAAGTCCAGAAATAAGCGAGCAAATCCCAAAACCTACCGGCCATGCCCAAATTGGGTTCTTTCTGATGACAAACAAACAGATCAACTGAAGGACAAAGGATTGAAGGCTGCATCTGCATGAGGAACAAAGCGCTACTTTGTCTAATGTTTCGATTTGTATCAACAATATATCTAGTTTTAGTATTCCTAACTTTTAACCACTTCCGAATTAAATCACATTACATGATCCAGTTTTCATTAGGATTTTATTTGATGGGAAAACACCAAAAAGGGAAAATATTTAATGGTTTAATGCTTTCTCTCTTTTCTATTTATACATCCGATAATGTTGTTGGAAGTAGTTCTAACCGTTCTTTTATTCTGGAAGCCAAATTAAAGTCTAGTCTGAGGCCTGTGGGTGCTGCACCCCCTAGCTGGGACCCCACAGAGCCACCAGGAATGAGACAGCGTCCACTGAAGTACCCAACCCTGCACCTAGGAAACCAGCAGAGACAGGCACCTGTCACTGGCAGGGAGCATAAGAAGGGGGGAGGCGATCGACCCTGCTCATACTTAGGGCCTAAAGGCTGATTTAGGCCCCAAGTATGGCCTAAATAAGCCTTTATACTCAGAAACCATGTCGTCTGCGTGTGTCTCGCAGTGAGCGCCAATATGCACCCGCCCCTTCCGCAGACACTCTGCTGCACATCTCCCAAATTGTAGGTGACCGCAGGGGAGCAGGAGGCCTCTGATTGGAATACAATCTACATCCCAACTCTACACTATGTGTAGCCCATTTCCTGTTTGGTATCTCACAGGCTTGTTTTGTTTGTATGACCGCCATTTTGCAAAACAACTCATGAAGATGGACCAGCTAGAAGAGCTGCGAGGTGAGCAAGAAGCAGCTGGGACCCTTTTTTCCACCTGGATCCACGCTCTTTTCGCCCTCATGTCCCTCCTTTGTGCACAAACTTTTACCCCACTTCTCACTGCCTCGGCGTTATCTAGACCAGAACAGAAACTAGTTAGGTGATTGTCTCTCTTCGCGTTGTGGCATGCCGCTGGAATAACATAGCGCAGACCATGACTTCAATATTGGGCATAAATCAAAATCAAAATTATCTGAGACAAGCTCACAGCGACACTCTGATGCGGGGAGTATAACCAGCTCTTTAGGAGCCTAAGATGTTCCAGTAGGTGGGAGGAGAGGCAAACGCTAAATTTGACAAGTAGACAAAGACATAATCACATTCTTAATGTCACATTCACAGAATCCCACCCTTACAACCATACATATACAAACACTCAACATGTACACACAGAGGAGCAGACACTACATATATTCTTACACTTATCATACATACATTACAAATCCTCCCTCGATTTCAGGTCTAGCCCCAAACACCACCCCAGACCCACCACCAGAAGAGACTACCAACCCCACCCGCCCCCAAAAAGCGCTGACCACAGCTAGTCCAAGGTATCACCAAATATACCAAGAACCCGAGACGTTTTCTCACCAGTGCTCCTCCATGTTTATGGAATGCACTCAGATTACTTTTGGCTCATTGAATCAGACACCACTGGTGTATGTTACCGTCCGTATTTGCACTCAATAGTATCAGGTAAATTAGCGGGTTCATGCAGGTCTGATGTTCCCACTGCATGCTGATTGGAGCAGAGCCGTTCGAAGACGACTTTAACCCAAATCGCTTGCAGAGTCATTTGATGATCTGACACGTGTCAGTGAACCTTTCCCACTGCCACTAAAAGCCGATTGTTTCTGGTTTTAAAAGTGATTTTAGGCCATTGGGAAAAGGGTATAAGTGTCTAAATGCATTCCAACAACCACAGGTGGGCATGAGCAGCGGAGGCAAAGCCTGAAGGCTGACCCACTTTCACTGCCCACCCTGATGCCCTACATAGATATGTCTTGGTAATGTTAGAAACCCCATAGGAAGCCCCAGCCTGGTGACGATCTCCCCAAGATCCTGTGTGGGTGGAAGTGTGATAGAGCAGGTGAGGGGAGGCATCTGGAGATGGGGAGCAAAGAAGTGGGGAACAGGGTCCTATTAGGGATCCAGCTCACCTACTGACCCCAATAGGCACCCAGTTCACCACGCGGAAGCAGACCGTTAACCAGACCTGCCCTTTATTTTGTTTTAGTTTTTGTTAAGAGTAGGACTGGGCAATTAATTGCATCTTGAGAATAACCGCAATTTAACAAAAAGCTATTTTCAAATCCCAGACGGAGTAACTTATGATTCTGTAACAGCTTTGGTCATTTAAAAGGAGACACTGACTTTGTCACTCCAGCCCTTTATGTGGCAGTAATAGGCTTATATAATCAGCTTAATGTGGGTTTGCTGCAACAATGAACAGAAGACAGTCGCAGCTAACACAGAGATCCATGCAGGAGTAGAAATATTTTTTTTCCAAAAGAGCAGTAACAATAACATCCTGCGACAATGGACTCAGGAAAAGACAACTTTACGGGTCATAATAATAATCAAACCCTGGAGTGAAACATCTACTTGCTTGTGGTTAGTGCAATCCAAGTGAAATCTCTATTGAAAAACCGTTTTAAAGAAATAAAAGGATAAAAATTGCATGGAAGAATTTTGGAAAAAGGTTTGAGCAAACAGGAATATGACGTGGAGCAGCGGTGATCAAACAACCACAGAGAACTCAGCTCAGAATTTCTACTGAAAGGGTTCAGGTGGAGGAAGAGTACAGGCAAGGGGATCAATAAAAAAAAATGCTATTTAGATTTATTGGGAAAATCTTTCAGAAGAGGAAAATCCTAAGAAAAACAAAAGTGCCTGAGGGGACTTATGGAAGCAAATCAAATATTAAACATATTGCAAAAAAATTTCCACCTGACTCCTTTTTTTGTCCACAAAGGGAAATACATGTATGAGTTATGGACATTTTTTCAGTTTAGAGGATTGGTTTGCAAACCATACAAATTTCCAGGTCCTTTAGTTAACATCTATGTAAATTCAAAATCCTTAAACGGAAGATAAATAACATGTCTGGCCTAAAACATGGTCAGGTCACAGACACTTAATAAATTACCTTGAAAGTCGTCTGAGTTTGGCAGCTTCACTCCACAGATGACATAATCCGACTGATTGACCTGCAGATTGAGGGAAAAGGTTTCATTTGAAGGACAATAAGGAGCCAGCAGAAGCAGAGCCACACAAGATGAGGGATGATATGGGAGGAAAAACCATACAGCTGGCAGACGGATTGGGTTTAAATCATCCGGTTATGGTCTTAAGGTATCAGCATTCCAACTTTGTTAGCCAAATATCTTACAAAAGTGAGTGATTAGAAAGAGTCTGTGAGGAACCTACAGAGATGTGAGGACTCTGGACGATCTCTGAAAGCAGAGAAACATGAGCCGTGAAACATGTATTATTTTAGAAAAAATGTGGACTAAAGATGTGTGGGAGGTATCCATCACAAAATGTCTCCAAAACTTCTGCTTCATCCATGTCAAATATATTTTCTAAAACATGATAAATGAAAGAAGGAGCAGACAGCCGAAGGATCGAAAATAAAAACGTATTGCAACCATTACAGTATGTGACACATTTGAGGCTAAAGGGAAGAGCTTTAGAGAGCTGATAAGCTAATTAGGAGGGAAGTGTTTATACAGCTGAATGTGGAGAAATATCTGGGGTTTATCAAGGCTGTAAATGAGAGAGAGCAAGATTTTCAGCAGGTAACAGGAAGGCTAAACATTCTGGCACTTTTCAGTCTTTTGAGCTTTTAACTTGTTATCAAATGCAGGTAAGTGTTGAAAAACAGTTGAGAATCTATAGTACATCCATTAGAATCTAGAAATGAAGAGCGCTTTAGCACTAGCAGCTGTGCTAGTGGCGAATTTAAAATGGCGATGTCTTTTTAAAAAGGTTCAGTTTCTTCTTTTTTCTTCACGTTTGAATGACCAGAACTGAAAAATACTATACAAATATGCGACAATTTTACCTCTAACGATGTAGTTCTTTAAGACAAACTGAAACTGGTTCAAATCTTATGAGTAAGTCAAAGCTTTAGAAATACTGTAAATAAGAAGATCGGATCAATGTTCTGATCAGTTTATCAGTAATTGTGCAGAAGACTGTAACAGAGAACGGTAGAATCGGCCTTCGCTCTTACCACTTCGATGGGGTAGATGTAGGAGAGCTCAGAGAGGAGCTGGCGACAGCGGAAGGTGAGCTGGGCGTTGGTTTTCAGGAAGTGCTCTCTGAGGAGATAAACCAAACAACAGGGGGGGGCAGAGTGAGCAGCAGGCTGGCAGGAGGAGACAGTGGGAGCATACAGGTAAAAGACGACACTGAGAATCAACAGCTTTTGACTCTCTATGCTCAACTTATCTGGAACAAAAACTTCCAGAAAACTGCGCGGAAAGTTGGAGTTCCTGCTAAATCAACAAGACTAAAAACACATTTGTTTAGGATTGCCTTCAGCTGTTCTAGTTAAACAGTTCAACTGAAAACATCATTAGGTTCAACTTTATATTACTGCTTTAGTCCAAATGTTTTTTGTTTCTGCATTTTTTATTTTATTTTTTATTTTTTTCCCTACTTGCTTTGGTTCTGTTTTATTTTTCTATATTTTAATCATGTACAGCACTTTGCATTGTCTTTGTACTGAATTGTGCTATACAGATACATTTGCCTTGCCTTGCCTTGCCTTTTCCTATAAAAAAGACCAACAGGAAGGTGTTTAACACAGTTTGTTGGTTTTTAAGGTTAAACTGCTTGAATAAGTTGGCTCACCTGTGAAGATGCCCATCTTTTAACTTCAGCAAATTATTTTTAAAACCCCAACCCTGTGATAATTTGGTTTCCTGTTGGTAGGAACCGATTCCTGTGTTTTGTGATTTTTGGCTAGCTTTGTCGTACACTCACCGCTGCCCTGCCCAGGCCGTGTAAATTTTTTCTTTGATCATAATCACTGCTGTGTTAACTATTAGAAGGATAGCAGATTGATACTCCTAGGGCATATTTTATAGTAAATCTTGGAGAATTTGTAGAAAAAGAATTATTTTTAAAAGTTGAATTTTCTTCCCGTCCAGAATAAAAGTGATTCCTTCAAGGCTTGAGTTTCTTAAAGTTTTTACATATGAGATTAAATATTAATTTCAGTAGCAATACAATAATCATGTCTGTTAGGATAATTGTCATTGAAGATGTGTGAGTTTATTAAACCTTGGTATTGGCTGCCTGCTGTGTGTCAGAACTGATGTTTTAATCTAATTAGGACAGTTGGCAAAGATTAGGAAATGGAATGAGAGCGGCGTCCTTCAGCTAAGAACAAAGTGTAATATTTTTAATAAGGCTGGAGCCATGGGTGTCTCCTCATCTGCTAACGTATAGGATGTAAAATATGATTATGTGGCAGACTGGAGATGTTTAAAATGCCTTTTTTAATGGGGCAACTTCCTGAGAGGTGAGCGGCTGCCATTTTGTAAACTCTAAGAAATTTCTCTGGTCTGACTAAGATTACAACTTCTATCAGAATCTGTTGTCAGATCTCCTGGTTATTTAATACATGTAAGTTCTGAAGTGTTATTTAAAGAGTTTGTCCTGAGTGATCTCTTTTCAGGAAAACGAACTGGAGAGATAGAGCATTAAGGTGCAGACACAGAGCCCATCTTTAGCAAATGGTGTTTCTGCCCGGTTCTTTTCATTAAATGCAATTTTTATTCATCTTTATAAAAGCAGCTAAAGAAGATGGGGGGTGAAAGAGAGTGTTTTTTTAGTGTGAGTGTTTCCCCTCTGTCCCATGCAATACGCTGGTGGGGCAGATTGGGTAATAGCCCATCATTTTGTGAAGATGAAAAAGGATTTGGGGGGTTGGTTTAGTAATTGAAAGTGATTCCTCCTCCCATAAATGCTTCCAACCTTTCAGTTGAATTTCCTTTCTGGCCTCGCCTGTGGCTAGCAATCTTTTATTATTTTTATTCTCTCAGCAAGAAACACTTTGGTGGAAGTGGGAAAGCAGATAGACTGGTGGGTGAAGATCGTTTGATCTAGAGTGTCCAGCAGGCTTTGGCTCCTATAACTGCTTCGCCCACCATACCGCCTCATTTAAAAGTATTTCTCTGAAGCATGCAAACTCTCCCTACTGTCCCTTTGAATGCTTGAAGAGAAGGTGATGAGTAGATCCTTGGTTTTTTTCCAGTTTCTTTTTTTTTCCTTCCAACAGATTATTTGCAGGTAATCCTGTATGCATGAAAGCGAGAGAAACTTTGTCTGAAAGCTAAGAAAAGCTGCTGCAGGACTAAAATTCAACTTCATCCAAAAATACTTTATTAATCCCAAAGAGGGAAATAATAATGAGGACGTAATTTTAACTAAAAACTGAACAGTGATTAGTAGTTTTTTCACCGAATGAACTTTGATGCATCAGTTTATTTTTACTTTCTTAGTAATTGATGCCACATTTCAACCTGTTGCTGCTTTTCATTTCTTCTGTCATCTTTCTGCTATTTCAGCAATTCAAGCATCACAATATTTAGCTATTGGAAGATATAGAGGCTATGATCTTCATTTAATTATCACAGGTGAGTTTCTACAGCATCAAACCAATTGTGATTTCTACTTAAAAAGAAATTGAAATCAATATAACGTCTATAAAGATTTCACCAATGATTATTAAAAAGAGGGTATGCTGTGCTGGAGGACATAGGGACCAATTTTTCATCATTCTGCTTCATTCTATCTCTTCTTCTCCCATTCTTTGGTATTTGTTAGTTCAATCTCTAACATTCTGCTCTCTCTGCTTTTTCTCATAGTAGCTTCATCTGGTCTGTTCTGGAGTCTGAACCAGGCCCACTCGAGCCTGGTTCTGCTGGAGTGTTTCTTCCTGTTAAAGCGAGCTTTTCCCTTCCACTTTACAAAGCTTAGTGTGAGAGATTGCCTCCGAGTCAAAGAATCGATGCAGACCAGATCCAAAAATGTGCAGGAAACATAATATCTTGCCCTATGTGTTATATCTAATAAGCTATAATAATAGGTCTACAGTTCCATCTAATTTATGGATTGCAGCTGCAGGTTAAGTAAATACAGGTGTTCTCATCACTTTGTGCATAAAATGTACGGTTACCCATCTCCACCATTAAACATATAGCTTCTGTAATGCCAATTTTAAATCAGCACACAGTTAAAAATGGGGAAGTTTTAGATCCTGGGCCTGATTATAAAGTGCCATAAGCACAATCATCTCATTAATTCTTATTCAATATTGCTAATATTGGTTAAAACATTGGCTCAGAAAATGTTCTAATTTCTCTTAAATTGCAGTTTGTTGTTGCCAATTCATTGTTCCCGAACGTTGAAGTTTCAGGTTGTTTTCCCTGCTGCTTATTTTCAAGCAACCAAGCAGCTTTAGGTTTCCCCCCTTTAGTTTTTTGCTAATTTAAACTGCAGACTTTGAATCAATTTGACTGGATGATCTGGTAAATTGTAAAGTGCCTTGAGATGAAGTGTTGTGAATTGGCCCTATATAAATAAAGTGAATTGAAATTAAATTGACACTCATTGTTTTGTAACTTTTTGACCACATGTTAATCAACCAGATTTTTTTTATATTATTTATTGTTAGGGACGCACAATATTGGGATTTTGGCCGATATCCAATATGCTGATATTTTAAAACTCATGTAGCCGATAACCGATATCGATACAGATGTTAAAGCTGGACAAAAATAAGTAGTCATTGAAAATAGCAGTTTTGTTATCCATTTCTGACACTTTGAAAAATAATATACTCAAATATATTGTCATATGCCGATATCAAATAGATTTTTAAAAACACGGTATCGTTCTATTTTACTTTCAAAATCTCGTGAAATTTCATTGTTCTGTTAAAAACTCTCGTGATATTTTGCAAATTCTTGTGAGATTTTGTTAGTAAAATAGATCGATACCGCGTCAATATATCAACATATAAAAATATGGCAAAATTTCGTGAACTTTCGGGGGATTTTGTAGCATAACAATGACATATAGCAATATTTCATTAGTAAAAGAGATTGATATGGTGTTTTTAAATGGCAATATATCAGCATATGAAGATATTGTGATATTTTAATGTATCAATATTTTTTCCCTCATCTTTAGAAGTTTAGAAGTCTGTAAAAAAGAAGCTTTCGAGGAAGAAGAAGAAGTATTTATTTATTTATTTTTTTAGACTTTAGAAACTCAGAAGCTGATCAAATATCGGGTTAAATATGGGTGGGGTGGCCGATGTCCGATATTCAGTTTTAAGGCCGATACAGGCCGATACCGATAGGGGGCCGATTATATCGTGCATCCCTATTTATTGTATTTGATTTATTTCATATCAAAAACGGCTTCATGAAGCTAAATGAAGCGCGTTTCATCCCAAACTTGGACTACCGAGTCAGACATTTTGAATAGGGTCATCCTAAAAGGCTGGATGAAATGTTGCACTAAATCAAGCATGCCAAAGTCCGGCCCCAAAAGGCTAACATCCTGTTACTTTTTTATGCATTTCTTCTCCAACACGCCTGAACCAAATTATATATCTGGTTAGCAGGCTTCTTTAGAACTCAACAGTCATTATGTTCATGCAGATGGGGTGAGGGGTTCCCATAAGTCTTAGGACAGCTAAATGTTCTACTACTCCCAGCCAGTAGGTTGCACAGTCATGCTCGACTGCTTTCCTTCAAACCTTCAGTCGTACCGTCTGCCGCCCAGAACAAAAGCTGCCGCCTCAGTTCGGCTTCTGGGCACTTTTGGTTCCCTAAGTTTTCAAAAACACTGAAAAATGTACCAACTATTTATCCTTGTTTTGCTTCATTATGTTATGCTTGAATCTGAGATGAAGAAGAAGCAATTTCTCAGCTCCATCACGGAGCCACTGGCGTCCACCAACGCTCTGACTCATTCCTATTGGAGCACCATCCTTTTGTCTCCATGTCTGCATCGTAACCAAAAGTTATATTTATATTTTTTGGACCTGTCAACATTCTTAAAACAATTAATGCTAAAATGTTTTCAGTAAAACTAATACTTTAATTTGGGACATTCTTTGGTTGTATTATTCACTCATTATTTTGATGAAAAAGCTGTAACTTTGATTTTTAACAGACTTCTGCTGAATTATTATTATTATTATTATTATTTTTTTTTTTTTTAAATGATAGACATCTGTTGAATTGAACTCAGGATTCCAGGTTTTAAACCATCAGACATAAGCTGATGTGGTTTTACTGAGTAATTCCAGTTTAACTTCCTTCTAACCTTCATTTTTTGCCTAGTTGGTGAATGAAGCTACTCCTCATGATAAACGCCAGATCAGACCAGCCAGAGGAGAAGCCAATCAGCTCTGCAGAGCCTTTAAGCTGCACAGGTTCAGGCCAAATCAATTTGATTATTTCACGATTCTCACTACAGGCGACAGGGTTTTTTTTTTTGTTAAAAACTACAATGACCTCAGTTACAAAAGTCCAAGTTTTCTTTTTGATCTAGATATCAAGATGTTCCAACTGTGTGTTTATTTGCATCCATTCACCCACGTCAGGTCAGGACGCTCCACCCAACAGGCCGAGTCTATAGTTGGCATGCAGAGTGTGAATTTCAGACACTGGAAGAGAAATCCTGCCAAACATCCTTTTGCAATAATAATATTGAGATGAATCCCACTTTGTTTAAAATGTTGATTTGGATTCAATCCTGTAGATGGCGTTTATACGTTGGAACCTCTTCTTCTTTGCAACAAACTCTTATTGTTTAATGTCTGCCAACGCTGTCAAAGGCTGGGGTGGAAAATGGTGGGATGTGTTTTGAGTCAGAGTAAAGATGAGAGAAAGAGCAAACAAAGGAAATGTCCATTCAGTTTGGTGGGAATCAGTAATGGATCAAAAACACATGATGTACAAGAGTAGCTGCTCTGTGCGTCTGAACCAGCAGGAGGAAACAAATCTGTGAAACCACCTGAAATTTAAAGGCAGTGATGATCTATGAGCAACGTTAACAGCAAGGGACTAGAATTTGTTTAACAGATAATGGGAAATCTGATATGTGTTGTAATCAAATTCCAAAAAAAAGTTTAAAAAAAACAATCCACTGGACTTTGTTTCCAAGTTTGAAGACGTTTCACCTCCGATCCAGGAAGCTTTTTCAATTCAAATTGTCAGGAATAGCGTTGAGTTCGAGATTTTTATACAGCAGCCCATCAAAACCTTGTTTTTGTTTTGAAAACATGCAAATTGGATCGGACGAACGGGTAAATCCCTTTGGAATGAGGGTCGTTTGGCAGGAAGAGATTAACTCAATTGCTAAATCATTTCCCCCTATCATCGCAGCCCGAGCCCCTGCACAGGAGAGCGGCGGACCTCGCCTTTTCAGCCAGGTCAACAATCCTCTTTAACGACCGACCTTTCAGACACTTAGACGGGTATGGGGCATTGCAGGCTAACAAAAGAAGCCAAATGACCCCCATTCCAAAGGGGTGGAACTATTTATCTGTTCCGATTTGCATGTTTTCAAAACAAAAACAAGAATTGATTGGCTACTGTATACAACGTCAAACTCAACGCTATTTCTGACATTTTAAATTGGAAAAAGCTTTTTGGATCGGAGGCGAAACGTCTTCAAACTTGGAAACAGAGTCCAGTGGATTGTTGTGATTTTCTTTTTTTTCGAATTCCAGTTCTGCACATTTGAATTTGCTGCTGAAGGGAAGTCCTTCATGTCAAAGCAGGAGAGGAGCAAGATTAAACATTGAAAAAATGACTTTAAAAAATGATTTTAAAGAGTATGTAGATATCTGGTTTACATGTGTACTACAGCACTTTTTCTGCATGGTTTTGTTTAGTTTTCTCCAAGGTTCCTTCTTCTTAATCTAATATTGCAGAACAAGTCTGCTGTAGTTTTCCTGTCTGCAGCTAAAGGTATTCCAGCTCAATCCTCAGATCCGGGTCTCAGGTCCCAGACTTGAAGGATTACATGAACAACATACATTTCCACATAATGGGTTTTAGGCAGATGTCCAAGTGTCTGCAATAATATCCTGTTCTCTGAATCTCTTGGCCCCCACAGGCCTTCCTGGGGCTTCAGTGACCCCCCTGGAACTGGCAGGTATTTTTCGGATACAAAAAGCAGCATCCAGTTTATGCATCCCAACATCGTTCCACAAGCCAGAACAAAACCAAGCCTTTGGGTTTTTTTTTAGGAATGCACAGAGACAAACATCTTCTTGTTTCAAAGACGCAAAGTAAGACGAAGAAGCGGGTTGTTCTCTAGTTATCATTTCATTTAGATAAAGAAACGCTGCAATTTCAGAGGGCAGGGACCTGGCATGTACAAATGAATGCATGACTTGTTTTCTATTTTCTGTAGAAATGTCTAATTACATCCCAACACTTACCTCTTGGCTGTGCATTCCTTCTGCAACTTTGTTAAGGACTCTTTCTCCTCCTTCAGACTTTCGTGCTGAGTAGAAAAAACTTCCTCTGAAAGAAGCAGAAAGAGAAAGAAAAATGTAAATGATCAGGTTTGTGTGCCTCGGTCTGTTACATCTGAACATCCAGGTGGGCCTGTGTTGTGCTGGCTTCCTTCCACTGTCAAACTTACGCAAGATGAAAGAGGTTTTTTGTTTTGATCGGGAACAAACCATTTCCTTTTGACACCACATAAAACCAGACAACATATGCATGGAGATTATAGGATTTGTCAGACTCCATAAATACAGAGTGGGTAACATAAACACAAATTGAATAGATATCATTAGAGGCGGTGATGATCTAGCCGGAGGAAGAGGAGTAACTGAAACACAGACGAGTTGAAGCAGCAGGGAACCAGAAACCACAGAGGTATAATAAGTGTAGGGTTGTAACCCGATATTTTTCTGATCTCTGGGCCAAAAATCATTTGTTTTATGTTCTGATTGTGCATATGAATATGTGGTGCTTTCCCGCAGCAGTTGTGACTCTGTAATAACCTCTGAGCCTGTCAGGAACCTGTTTTCACCGAGTCAGCGAGGCTACATGTTGAGGTGGGTCAAAGAGGAGGATTTACGAGCGTTTTTAATTATGAATGCAAAACCAAGTAAATGACACTGTTGCTTTTATTAGGTGGCTTCATAAATCTGCAAATCGACTCTCTATGCAAGAGATTAAAAGGCCTTCATATAAACATGAACCACAAAACTGGCTTAAATCTGAAGCAACCAGACTTTTGCCCAGTTTTTCTGGAAAAAAGTGTTTTTTTCTATGTTTTGTGGGGGAAAAAGCCCAATAAATAATCACTTGTTTTCACTTATCCTGCCCACTCATTGAATCCAGGTGTTTCAGTCCAAGACCGTAGTATGCTGGGTCTCCCAGTGTGGTTCTGTGAAACAAAACCCTTAAGAACTTCACAGAACATTTGTCCCTGCATCATTTAAATGACATACAGCAGACACTATTTACTTATTCGGTGGATTTTTTTTTAATGGAAACTTCATTAGACCTCATTTAGGAGCATCAGGATAAAAGGGGGGATGGTTTTCTTATTTCTTATTGTAGAAACATGGGAAAATGCATATACTTTCCCTGCTTATAAATACTGCTCAGAAATTACAGGGGACACTTCAATAACATACCCTAGATCTGATAGAATGAAATATTCTTATTTACTCCTTTATTCTGTACAAAATTGTGCTGACAACAAAATCTCTCAAAAATCATCAATGGAAATCAAATAATTATCCAACTGAGGCCTGGGTTGGAGTCACACACATAATTAAAGTGGATAAACACACTACAGCCTGACATAACTTTGATGCAATGTCCTTTGAACAGGTCAAAATGAGCCTTAGTCTTCGGTGCGGCCTCCACGTGCCTGTATGACCTCCCTACAATGCCTGGGAACGCTCCTGATGAGAAGCCACATGGTCTACTGAGGGGTCTCCTCCCAGACCTGGACCAAAGCATCCTCCACCTCCTGGACAGTCCGTGGTACAACATGACATTGGTAGATGGATTGAGACATCATGTCTCAGAAGTGTTCAGTTGGGTTCAGGTCTGGGGAACGGGCAGGACAGTCCATAGCTTCAATGCTTTCATCTTGCAGGAACTGCTGACAAACTCTAGCCAAATGAGGCCTAGCATTGTCCTTAATTAGTAGGATCCCAGGGCCAATTACACAAGCATATGGTCTCACAAGGGGTCTGAGGATCTCATCTGAGTATCTAATGGGAGCAATGCAACCTCTGGCGAGCACATGGAGCACATACTGATCCACTGCCAAACCGGTGACGCTGAAGGATGTTGCAGGCAGCAGATCGCTCTCCTCGTTTTCACATCTGTCACATGTGTTCAGTGTTAACCTGGTTTCATCTATGAAGCACACAGGGTACCAGTGGTGAATTAGTATGGAGAGATATTTGTGTCTTCGGTTTGAGCAAGCAGGAACCAATCCGAGCGCGCAGTGATACAACACGGGTGCGATCAACTCTGAAAAACTCTTCTCAACAGACTGTTGTCGTGCTCAGTTCCATCTCTGCGCGTACTCGACCTGCTCTCTCCGCGCTCAACACCAGCTGTGCGCTCGGCTGTCTCTCCGCTCGCTCGACTCCATCTCTGCGATCGCGAATTCATAAATGTATGTTAATATGGTGGTTGGCAAACAACTGGATCAGGATTGAAACAAATACATCCTACTGTCTGCCGACTGAATGATTGTGTTTAAATGAATATAACGCTGAACTAGAATCAGAGCAAATTAAACTTCTTAATGGAACAATTTCTTTAATCTATTCTAACGCCAATATGATCATCAAACATTTCTCCTTTGGAGGCTGAATTCCATCACTGATTCTTTTACCCGATTTAAAAATTTTATTCTGTAATTAAACGAAACACCATTCCTAATATTGGAATACAGGTGCTGGTCATAAAATTAGAATATCATGAAAAAGTAGATTGATTTCAGTAATTCCATTTAAAAAGTGAAACTTGTATATTATATTTCATACATTACATACAAAACTCATATATTTCAGATGTTTATTTTGTTTAAATTTTGATGATTATCAAAATGACAACAAATGAAAATCTCAAATTCATCATATCAGAAAATTAGAATATTTGAAAAGGTTCAAAATTGATGCACCCCTGGTGCCACACTCTAATCAGCTAATTAACTCAAACCACCTGCAAAAGCCTTTTAAATGGTCTTTCCAGTCTAGTTCTATAGGCTACACAATCATGGGGAAGACTGCTGACTTGACAGTTGTCCAAAAGACGACCATCGACACCTTACACAAGGAGGGCAAGACACAAAAGGTCATCGCTAAAGAGGCTGGCTGTTCACAGAGCTCAGTGTCCAAGCACATTAATAGAGAGGCGAAGGAAAGGCAAAGATGTGGTCGAAAAAGTGTACAAGCAAGAGAGATAACCGCACTCTGAGAGGATTGTGAAACAAAACCCATTCAAAAATGTGGGGAGATTCACAAGAGTGGACTGCAGCTAGAGTGAGTGGTGCTTCAAGAACCACCACACACAGTACATTGTATGAAAGACATGGGTTTCTGCTGTGGCATGTCAAAGTGTCAAGCTACTTCTTGAACCACAGACAGTCAGAAGCTGTCTTGCCCGGCCAAAGAGAAAACAGGACTGGACTGCTGGTGAGTGGTCCAAAGTCATGTTCTCTGATGAAAGTAAAAATTTTGCATTTCCTTTGGAAATCAAGGTCCCAGAGTCTGAGGAAAAGAAGAGAGGCACTTCATCCACGCTTGCTTGAAGTCCAGTGTAAAGTTTCCACAGTCAGTGATGGTTTGGGGGTGCCATGTCACCTGCTGGTGTTGGTCCATTGTGTTTTCTGAGGTCCAGGGTCAACGCAGCCATGTACCAGGAAGTTTTTAGAGCACTTCTCATGCTTCCTGCAGCAGCTGACCAACTTTTGGGAGATGCAGATTTCATTTTCCAACAGGACTTGGCACCTGCACACAGTGCCAAAGCTACCAGTACCTGGTTGAAGGACCATGGTATCCCTGTTCTTAATTGGCCAGCAAAACTCTCTCACGACCTTAACCCCCATAGAAAATCTGCGGGGTATTGTGAAGAAGAAGATGCAATACACCAGACCCAACAATTCAGAAGAGCTAAAAGCCACTATTAGAACACAACCTGGGCTATCATAACACCTGAGCAGTGCCACAGACTGATCGACTCCATGCTCACATGCACTTGCCCGCATTGCTGCAGTAATACAGGCTCAAAGGAGGCCGAACTAAATACTGAGTGCTGTACATGTCATACTTTCATGTTCATACTTTTTCAGTTAGCCAACATTTCTATAAATCCTTTGTTTTTATTGGTCTTCAAATATTCTAATTTTCTGATATGATGAATTTGAGATTTTCATTTGTTGTCATTTTGTAATCATCAAAATTAAACAAAAAATAAAACATCTGAAATATATGAGTTTGTATGTAATGTATGAATATAATATACAAGTTTCACTTTTTAAATGGAATTACTGAAATCAATCTACTTTTTCATGATATATTCTAATTTTATGCATCAAAGCACCTGTATATTGAATGATCCCTAAAAATGTTTCCATATCTAAAATATTTTATCTTAATACTATCAAACCATACTTGAATCTGATATGTCCCTCCTAATTTCTCTTTTTAAACAACAAAATTAAATCCATATCAATAGCAGGCAAAAAGAGATGGATGAGGTAATGATCTAATAACTGTTTTACTGATATTTATTTGAGATAATTCAAGATATTTTATAGTACTATCTGCTGTCCATCAAATTGAATGTTGACCGCGAACCTAAAAGAGTTGTTTGATTTCCTGATGGTGTTTTTTTTTTTTTTTAACCGGATGTAGTATTTGGAACGAATACTTTGATTGGATGAAAAAAAGCTGGGCGTGATGTGGCAGAACCAATCCTTTATGGAGAGAATTTTGTTTTCATTGAAGTCATACTATGTGTTCTACGTGTTAACTTTATTTTTTTTAGCAGTGTATATATAAATGTAATAGTCAGGTTAGCCTGAGTACTGCATATGTGCAACAATGTTCCTACACAGCCACAAAGCCTTTCTAAAGTGCACACATTCAAAACATGTAAAGAATGTGTCTGAAATTAGATTTTCTAGGAACTAATTAAGATAATCTGTTGAATAGTCTTACAACAGCTGGCCTTCGTAGAAGGTTTGCAGCATTTAAGATTATCAGACAACATGTGATCAGATGGATCAGAGGGCCTGCTTGTTATCAAGTCCTTCCACCTACATGCAGGCTTTCCCCACAGGCATCATAAGGGTATAAGGTGAGAGGCTGATGGAGAAAAGAGAGGTTGAAGGAAACATCTCAATCAGATTAGCTGTCTGGGCAGATAGCATCAGACAGAGATCAGACAGTCCATCCCTCTGTTCTGAGTGATGACATGAAAACATATTTTAACACGAATGACAGAGGCCTGTATCCCACCACCTCTTTCATGTAATGCGTGGCTCGACCCTATCTTGTGTGCCCATCAATCTTCCCATCCTTTCATGTCTCTAACCTGTTCCTGTTTGTACAGTGGTATGATACGGACAGACAATCCGTAGCAGAAGCTACTGCAGCACAGATGTTTTACTCTGGATACAGGTTTCTCCAAACACCCCCACGGAAAACAGAAAATATTGGCTACTATATAATCTGGATAAATGCAAGGGTGAAATTGAATTATGAATTGGTTTCTAACATTTCTTTTTAGAGTTTTGACATGACCTAGCAAACTATGAGGTCCTTCTCATAACATGGGTGATGTAGAAGGAAATACAGCAGAGAAATGCAAGCCCAAGGGGCTTCTGGGGATTATTCTAGTAATACTGGACTTAAAGTCAGAAAATAAGTTAGTATCAATATATATTATGCTATAATTTTATTCAATAATACTGATATTATATTTTCAATATCTTAATAAACAGTTTATGATTATAGCATTTTTCACTGAGTTTTCAGGTTTGATGTATATTATTATTATTATTATTATTATTGGTAAAATTATTGTTTGTTGTGGGCATTTTTGGCTGTTGTTCTGAGGCCTTTATTTATTTTGCAAAGATATTAGAATAATACCTTATCAACTAAACTTAAAAAAAACATAAATGTGATAAGTTGTGGCCATATCTTCAGCCCTAACTGGATGTTACTGGTAGTACAAGGTATTCAATATCGAGAGAAATAACAGACTGTATAAAAGTGTCAATACATGCTGCCTAGTTTAATTTCAGCTAAAAAAGAAGTTAGGAAACAAACAAAACAAAGGAATTCCCAGGTAAAGTTCTTACTTCTTTTTTCCATATCCACCTGTATCTATCTGTTAAATTAAGATAGTCGTTGAGCTGCTCCACATTTTCTAATTGAAGACATGGACTTTATTGTCTTTTAAATGCATCTGCTTTTAGCTTTTAAATCAGACCAGTAAAGTCAGCTTTGGTGGAAATTTGTGATGGATTCAAGGCTGTTTTTTTTGTCCAAAAGCAAGACTAGACCCTACGATGCCAAGACCAAGACAATGCCAGACCAAGTCCAAGAACAGACCCTACAACGCCAAGACCAGACCCTCCTAGGCCAAGACTAAAACAAGACCCTATGACGACAAGACCAAGACCCAGATCAGATCCGATCAGAGGGTTCCCATGGCGCATATCCTTTGAGGTATTCATAAGTTAACTAGGATTAAAGATTAATTTGCCGTATTTTTATGTTAAAATAATTTAATCAACCTGAAGATCTAAATGCAACTGAGGACCCAAAGGAGTATTTGGAAATAACAGTTTGAGGGTCTAAGTTTAGGTCCGTAGAAGTGCAGAGTAGTTTGAGACACACAACTGTAATCATAGAGGTAAAAATAAAAAATAAAAACTTGGAAGGGACTGAATATAAATGCTTTAAAACTTTAGCTCAATGAAAGTTTAAGTTTCCTTTTATCAAATACGATTCTACGGAACTACATTAAAGTCTGAGGTTGTGATGTGACAAAACATGGGGGAATTTTGAGAGAAACAAATACTTTTTATAAGACCTTACATATTCAGAGAGATTTAGTGGAATGAGTGCAACAGCATAGTTGATCTCAGTTCTTGATTCCTTACCTCATCGGAGGACAATCTGTTCACTGTTAGTTTGTCAGATGAGAAGCAACACCGCCACAAAAAAACTCTTTAAAACATACCAGAGAGCTGGCTGTTTGGCCATAAAAGTTCATATCAAGCTAACAAAGACTGCATTGTGTTAAACTAAAAAGCAGTGGACGAAAGCAGCTGAGAATATTTATATGTAATCAAATGGTGGAAATTTCAGCTTCAGGTCAAACACTTTAGGGCACAATTCACCCTTGTTTTATAAGGAATAGAAGCTGTGAAAAAAACACCTCTGAACCAAATAAAATAAGGCACTCCATCTAAGCATGATAGGAAAAAAAGATGAAGTAAAGAAAGTTGGAAAACTATTGCTATAACTTATTTTAAATAACACACAAGGTCCATCAGAGCCTTCTAACCCAATTAGTTCGGAGTCAAAGTAACTTACTGCTACTCTGTGTTTTAACGTACCAAGTTGTTCATACATTAACACTTGAGTCAACATGGTTACAGTAATAACAGGAACTTTGAAAACATGTACAGTGTATTCGTCTGCATCAAGCTAGCTTGAAACAACCTTTTTTCACATTTTCAAAGAATCAGTTCTTACTACGTGTATATGCGCCCCTTGTTAAGAGCAGGAGACCATTTGACAACAAACTCCTCTTTTATTGCAATAGCATGATCTCACCTTGACTCTTATTTAGGAATTAAATTTCTAACGTTGATTAAAAAAATCAGGACCAAGTGTAGGTATTTAGGCCAATAGGGTCATGGAAAATTGGAGCCTTAGAGAGTGCATCATTAACAGTTCTAGGTCGCATTTTTCAGATTTTTTTCTGTTTAGCATGTTTTCTATCTATTATAGGTCCGCTGATAGCCATAAAACAAGACTGATTTTTGCTTCTAATACATGTGCTTTGATATGGCCATATTGTTTGGCTGAATTTTAAGTTTTCTAACAGAAAACCAACAAAAATTGTCGAGCCAATGAACAGGGAAGCACAGGTAGTCAAGCGTCCAACAACCTGCTGGTAAAAGTCAGTGCATAAAACTGAGCTTCTGCTAAAGGAGCCCTAATGGTGATAGCTTCAATATGAGACCCCTCTCTCGGAGGTGACAAAACCCACTCTACAAAATACTGTTCCTCACACTTAAGGAAGTTAACCACTGACATTTATTGGTCAGGAAACCTGGCAATGCTGCAGAGCGTGAGAACAACCACCGTTGCTAAGTACAATAAATGCTGCTCACAGGCCTGATTTATGTCGTCTGCTCGAGGTGGAGGGAGGGAAAACAGACAGGAGGAAATTGTGACAAGAGCGTGACCCTTGCAGGACCAAAGGGATTCCTTTCAGGCTGGGGAAATAACTACTTTTATTGTGAACTCATAGCTTTAAAAGGAGAAACAAAAGAAAAAGGTGGTACCGACACTTTGCCCTACATCACGTTGACTGAAGCAGTTACTGTGTCTGCATTTAGGAAGACTTTGTCATTACTAGGGGTACCAGAATTTCTTGTTCATCAAGAAAATTCTCCTACTCACAATGTCAAAGATGGCAAAGAGGGACCACACAGATCTGTCAGACAATACATGAACAAGTATTAGTAATTCTTAAGTGATATTTTAATGATTAAGTAAAAACGTCTATATTCCCATCTCATGTGTTGGCAGACACACCTCTAAAACCTCTACCTTTATCAGGATGATCCAAGCCTCTAGATTAGAGAAAACTGGTTTGCAGAGAAAAAAAAAATGGCAGACGGGGATAATTTGTTACAACTTGCAATGAAAGTGTGAGAAGTAGGGGAAGCACATGACCAGGTACAGATGAGACCCTCAACAGTGAGAAGAGAGGAATAAATGGAAAAAAACTACAACTAAAGATTAAATGTTGCTATGGTAACCCCAGGAGGAATATTGCAGTTTATTTGAACACCCTGTTAAAATGTCAATAACACCTTGATAGTTTGCTGGATCCAATAAACACTGGAATGTGTAAAATACTCTCTACATTAAACACATGCTACTAATCCAATAAACACAAACACCTGATAGCCGTAATATTAAAACCACCTGTTTGATGTCGGGTAGGAGCACCGAGTTCAACCATAGCCTACCGTCAAAGCATGGCCTTAACAACACTTTTGAGGGCGTTATGTTGTATCAGACCAACTTATAAGAACCTGATCCCTGAAGTCATGCTTGCTGCATATTGGTATTTATTGATGTTACAGTTTTAAAACATATTAATGCCAGCAGAAAGAAGATTTAGAATATACTTATATTGATCTCTATCTACATCATCTTTTGTTCACATCACAGACCTGATGTCTTTAGCATTTTTATAAAGCATGGCAGTGGAGGGGTGAGGACTTGGGCTGTTTTGTGGCCACAGGAATATAGCATCACCGTGTATAACAATCTGCCAGATAGCTAAAACCAGTTAAAGCAACTGGATTATCAAAGAAACTTGGACAATATTCCTGCCCAACAATGCAGTAGAATGGGAAAGCCACACAGAGAAGCCTTTCAAAAAAGTTAAAAAACAATCCAGGACTTTGTTTCCAAGTTTGAAGACATTTTGCTTCCCATCCATGAAGCTTTTTCAATTCAAAATGTCAGAAACAGCATTGAGTTTGAGGCTTTATAGAGTGGACCAAAAACAAAGCCTTGTTTTGGCTTAGAAAAAATGCAAACTGAAACCACGAACGGGTCCGTCCCTTTGGAATGAGCAGTCGTTTGCGTTCCTTGTTAGCCTGCAATACGCAACACCAAAATACAATACACATATCGCACAGAAAAACGTATACCTACTCTGAGTTACCAATACTAAAGATTATTCCACAGGCTTTCAAATACAAAGTACAAAAGGAGCTTTCCGGATGTAGGCTTGGATTTAGGGAAACTGGACTAGTTAAAGGTAATGTCAACTAAACTATTACCCAGACCCCATCATCCAAACCACACCATCCTGTCATAAAACATAGTGGTGACAGCACCATTCTATGGGGATGCTTCACTAAGCAGGGACATGGAAACTTGCAGCAGAAGAGTTACGACTGGACTGAAGGTAGGGGTAAGTACAGGGGTGGGTATTGCCAAAGAAGTCACGACATTCGATTTGAATCAACGATTCACAGGCCACGCGATGCGATTCTATCACGATGCATCACGATACTTGAATTATTGTGATGCATTGCAATATTTTCTCCTCCATGTTTTGTTTTTTAATGACTCGGCACAGTATCCCACGGCTGGAAAATGCTTTGTGACACAAGGCAGCGTGGCGTCAACACATTTGCAGCGCACATCTACTGGACTGAAGTTGTATTGCACTTGTTTTTTGGCTGATGTTCACAACCATTCATGCAATTTTATTTATTTATTTTTTAAATTAATAATCGATACTTGGCGTCAAGAGCATCGATGCAGTAGATCAGCGAAAATTACAGGGAATCCGCGATGCATCATCATGACGATTATTTTGTACACCCCTAGGTAAGTATTGGCACGCAGTGTTGCGATACGATATTATATATACGAAATTGAATTTGTCGATTAAAAAAAGCAACATTTGTTTAAGTTCATCAGATGATATTGATCATTCACTCTTTTTGGTATCCCTGTTGCTTCGGGTTTGAGTCAGTCCACATCTGCTTCAACTACAGTTTTACTGGGCCGCACGGCAAAAGGGCTTCCACAGCGCCATCTGCCAGACTAGCGATGCAGAGGTAGCCCATTTTCCCTCAGTTTTAGGTAAAAACTGTGGTCTGTTTCTGATCCAAGCGATTCTTGATGCCTTAACCTGAGAGTTTTTTACCTTTTGAAAAACCAATTAGGCAGAATGGTATGGAAGAAAAAGTCTCATTGAAATTTGCCTTTTTTGTACACCATATTTTAAACACTAAACTTTTGTAGCACCAAATTTGAAACACTGATTTTTTTTTCATATTGAATTACTTACACTGAATTTTTATCTGGTCAAATTCAGTGTAAAATTCCGTGTAGTGTCTCTTCATCCTCTGACATGGGAGTTGGCTCGGAGCTCATCTGTCTGGCTGTGTGTTTCCTGGACGGCGTCGCCTTTTACAGTTGCTTTTTGTATCTTTTCTTCTGTCTCCTTGAACCCCAGTCAGCGAACTGAGCTAATCACAGCTAGTGCGGCACCCCTGTCTGCCAAGGCTCTTGGTTTGATATGGAAGAAGCGGTCGGTAACCTTTTTTTTTTTTTTTTTTTTTAAGTCCTAATAAGCTAATTTCATTGGCTACAAGACTGTTTGCAGCCAATTTTTTTGCAGGCAAATTTTTTGAGGTTGACTATTTGGGGGTGAATTTTTGCAGGCGAATTTTTTGCCGGCAAATATTTTGATGGCTAATTTTTTCAGGGTAATTTTTTGCAAGTGAATTTTTTTGCAGGTGAATTTTCATCAGATTAAAATTCAGTGTAAGGAATCTAATGTGTAAAAAAATTCAATGTTTAATATAAGGTGTAAAATATTTCAGCGTTTAAAATTCGCTGTAAAAAAAAGGCAGATTCGTGTGAGGCTGCTTTACTTCCATAGAATGGTGTTAAATTCACTGAGGAAAGCAAAGAACATGCGTGCCGTCTGCCCTGTCTGAATGAAAAAGGGTTTGTTAAAGCAGGTGTATGATGGCATCTTCAACTCCAAGGCGATAAACAAACTGCAGGGGGTCCTGATAGCTGCTTATTTGCAGGGTTTAGGATGTTAGGGTAACAA
Organism: Cyprinodon brontotheroides; assembly: GCA_018398635.1. NCBI lineage: Eukaryota > Metazoa > Chordata > Actinopteri > Cyprinodontiformes > Cyprinodontidae > Cyprinodon > Cyprinodon brontotheroides. The sequence goes on along the minus strand of JAGKQL010000015.1, from coordinate 23,336,825 downwards.
GTCTTGTCCCAGATGACTGATGGATATTTACTTTTCTTTGTCCTAATGGTCTTTCAGATCACTGGAACGGTGTCCTGGGTCAGGCTAAGGTTGTGAAGGTGCTGTAGAAACCTACAGGCCTTCAGGACTCTGGGCCTGACACCATCTGGACCTGCAGCCTTGTTCTGGTTCAGTCTCTCCAGCTGTCTTTTCACCTGGGAGAGGCCAAGGAAAAACCAGCTTCTGCTCATTTGGCCCAAGGTGGAATATAAAACCTTGGATGTGTGACCGGAGAGCTTTGGGTCAGTGGAGGGAGATATGTCTGTTTGCCTGTGGGCAGCAGAGAAGGACACTGCTTGTTGTTGAACTGAACCTTTGGAAGAATGTGTTCGGTTCAGTGGTTCTGTCCAAACCTCCATTCGATGTGGCACACCTCACCCCTGACCACACATCTGTGTGTTAGAAAGACCCAGACAAAAATCCAGTGGAAAATCTGTGGTACGATTGAGTTGAACCGTATCTTTAACTAGAATGCTTCCTTCTGCCCAAAGCTGTAAGACGTTTATCTCAGAAGACGAGCAGCAGGAATAGCAGGAAAGGGAGGTTGACACAGAATCGAAAGTTACTACCGTAACTACGGTGCTATGAATCCCTACTGACCGCCAGAGGCGGTGCTTGAAGCACCGCCTCTGGCGGTCAGTAGGGATGAAATAGAACCAATCATATGCCTCTCACACATTCAACTATTTGGATTTGTACACAGCAATACTGCCTGAGGAGGTAGGGGCTCATCCTTGGGTAGGACTTCTCTCCCGCCCTACCTGCTGGTCACCTCAGAGGTGACTGCATGGCAGAATTGCTCATATATTGCATAAAGGGCTTTGGGCTCCTTGAACTTGCTAAAACTCTATATAGGTAAAGCCCATTAGCTGTTTAGCATCTCAACCTCCACATAGTTTTACTCCGGTTCTTCATATTTCAACAAAATTTCACTATAGCTTGTGTCTGAAACGTTATCAAATGTGACAACTTTATCATTTTTGCTTCCTGTTACTGCTGGTGACAGAGAGAACCCGTCCATCCCTCCATCTTGGATCATTTAAGCAGATACTGAACCCTGGATGCTTGGAACTTACTGATCCATTCGTTTATGCAAGAATAAATAATAATTCATTCAATGCATTTAGGCTATTTTTAGTTACTTTGTAAGACAAAAAAGAAAGAAAAAACTTTTCAGTTATCAAGTCTAAATTTTTTATCTAGACCCATGAACAAAGGGATGTTTTTCCATTTAATAATAATAATAATTATAATACTTAAAATACTAATTGGACTTTATTAATCTCACACAGGAGAAATTTATTTCTGCATTTTAACCCATCTCCTTGGGCAGCAGCCATTGTGCGCTACCCAGGGAGCAGTGTGGGTTAAGGGTCTTGCTCAGGGACCCAGAGTGCAGGCTGTGGGGATCGAACCGGATACTTGCAACCTTGAGCACAAGCGCACTGCTCTAACCACTGGGCCATCACCCCCCCAATGGGAGTGTATGGGATTCAAAAGGAAGTTTGGAAAATGTACCACATTTAATAAATCCTGAATACCTTCAAAGATGGGATCCGATGAGACAAACAAAATCAGCAGCTTTATAGAACACTGTAAACACCTGTCCCCAAAAGCAATAGCTTCATAATAAATGCAGGTTTTTTTCCAGATCATAAAACAGGCTAATGTATGTGGGCTGATTAGAAAGGTTTACAACAAACAGCAGAGCCAAACAGCATTTATCTTTTCTCTCTTCGGTTGGGAGTTTGGGAAAGAGCACCAACAGTTCAGCTCAGCATTGGTCAGCAACTGAATGCTAATTTATCCCGAGGTAGAGTTTTCCTTTTCAAACCTGTGAATGGAATATTATGTTTCCTGAAAAACACGTCCATTCTGCACAGAGAAGTGAGTTCTTTAGCGGTCGATAAAGGGGGTGACGGTCAAAAAAACCAAAGGGCATCCATCCAAACTCCAAATGAGTCTGTTAAAATCTTGTATGTGCTTTAATGAAATGAACCTCCCAGTAACATAAGCTAACGCTACCTGGATGATATTAGCTTTACAGAAAGAGTGTTATATTTGGGTTACCTAGTTCACATTTATTTGCACACTTAACTTACATCTGTTTCTGTTGAGAAAGCATGTTAGAATGAAAAAGAGTTCATCATGGTAAAATAAAAATATCTCTCATGCATTTAATCATTTGCTATCCTCGTGGGATCTGAGATGGTGTCAAGTGTAAGATATTTCTGAAAACAGTAAAAAGGGCTGATGCTGGAATTAGTTGCACATGTTTTCACCATCATAACAAGTTTTCTAACACAAGTGCATTAAGTATTTGAGTAAACCGACTCCACTTGAGGCTAATAAATGAGTTGCAGAAGCTCTTTTCATTTCTCTCTACTTGTGCGTCTGCATTAGGTTTAGCAGGGTCACAGGGTTAAAACAGCAAACGGTGAGTAATTCTACGCTGGGTGAGCTGTTATTGGAGGAAGTGAAGATTGGTATTTTATTACACCAAGGAGAATTAAACAATACAAAAGCTCACTAGAAAACAAACTAGTGAAAGGAATTTTCTAAGAGGTTTGGCATTTATTACAACTATTCATGTAGTTAAAATCACCGTGCAGGTCCAGCTGTAACCTTGGTTTCCATTTATAAACGGAAATGTGGTTTTCGTCTCCTTCCATCCGAGTTACCTTTCTTCTGAAGCCGCGCCCTCTCCTTCTGTCGAATCTCCGTCTCCCGGCCAAGCGCCTTCTTCTGCCGCTGCAGCTCACTGCGGAGCACGGCGATGCGCAGCTGCATGCACTCCCGCTCCTTCTTCTGCTCGGTGAAAACAAACAGAGGACACAAAGGAAGACCATGAGGTAAAACGCTCAGCATGCGGCCACAGACAGATTCTGACTTTAATGGATGTTCGTTAAATCCCAAAATTCCTGGAAGGTTTTCCAGCAACACACTTTGTTTTAGTTGCTTTATCCCACATTTCGCTAATTTAAAGCACGTCCACAAAGGCAGAGCTTTCGTTTATAATCCACAATCTAGTGTCAACAACTAATGACAAGAAAGAAAAAGACTGATCAGACATTTGAAAACACGTCGCTGAGCCCAGAGATCAGCGCTCCTGGTGAAACCTGTCAGTAATGAGCCTCCGTCGTGGGAAAGCCCGGCCGCACGTTAAGCTGTGTGAGGTTCCAGCCATTGATAAGATCAGTTTATGAGGTCAGGGGTCAAACTCAGCTTTACCAAATGGATTATATAGAAAAAAAAATTCGAAATCAGCCTGGTTCACAAGTCCTTTCGCCTGTAGCTCAAATATACTATAGAAATCACTGAATGGTTCATAACAGATTTGTTTTCAGTGTATCGCCCTCCCAGACCACTCAGGTCTTATAGTTCCAGTCTACTCTGTTCAGCCAAGACTAGAACCAAACATGGAGAAGCAGCATTTAGTTCATATGCTCCACTGATCTGGAATAAACTCCCAGAAGACTGAAAAAGAGCTGAAAGCCTGAGTTTTTTAAGTCAAAGTTAAAGGGAAATGCTGTTCCAAACCGTTGCATTTACAAATTCTCCTGAGTGGTGCTTCACTTTACACGAGTGAATAAAAGCAAGTGATTGGTCGCTTATCAAAGGGGAGGAGTTGCTGTGTGGCGGAAGGTTCGCAAAAGCAAAAAGAAGTTTGATTTAGTAGCCAGTTTATCGGGAAGCATCTTGCCAAACAGTTAGCAACTTGGTGCTAGGGCGAGGGTTCCCAATGGGAAATTCCATTGGGACCAAGTAAACGCTAAATTGGTGACTTAAGGAATGACACTGTCAAGGAACGCTATGACACAATACCGACAGGTTTTTTTGGATGAGGCTTTTGTTTTATTTATGTTTAAGTGTTCGGTTAGTTTGAAAATTGGTGTTTGGTTTGGTTGATGTTAACAAGTCTCTTGTGTGTATTTGGTTGATTTATTTATTGTTGTTGTTTATTGTTGTTTGTCAAAATTGTCTGAAATAAATTTCTATTCCTAAGTTGGTAAAATAATATATAGAGTTTGGATTTGTATTTAAAAATACAATTCTAAAAAAACTGTCCCAGACAAATTAAAGCACATTGCTTAGCTAACCAACAGGTGCAGAAGTCTGACTGAAGCTTACAGGAAATACCCGATTTCACTGATTTCAAAAAATTCTATTAAAATTCCCTAAATTCAAAACATTCGCTTATTTAAATACATAATTTACTAAGGTGTTTTTCTATTTTGTATTTTTTAGATTAAATGAAAAAAATTATTGATAGATTAATCAAATATTTAAATAATCGATAGCTGCAGCCCTATTGGACCCATAAATGATTTTGGATACATAGATTACCTTATCTGAATCTTCCTATCAAATGAATAGCTATATTAGTTAAATCAAAGCATAAAGTAAAGAACAACTACTCCAATCAGTACATTTACTTCGAAATTTACTAAAGCGTACCTGAGTAAATGTAAATTATAATTAAACACCTCTGCTTCTGTAAAACAGTTTTTGCTTCCGTCACACCCCAAATTTCTCCAGCATGAGACACAAAGGTAATTTTACTTCTATAACTGAGGCCTTCAAAAGTGGTTTTTATTCTAGCTCTTTGGATGTAACCAGAGATGGGAAGTAACTAAGTACAAATACTTTGTTACTGTACTCAAGTAGATTTTTTTTCTGATATTTTTACTTGCTTTTACTACTTATTTTTGGCTTAGTACTTTTTACTTTCTACTCTTTACATTTTTACACAAATATCTGTACTCTGTACTCCTTACATTTAAAAAAAATTGGTTTGTTACTTTAGTTTTGAATCATTTCAATGGAGTTAGCGCTATTATTTTTCACGCCATCAATACCAAATTCAATCTAATTGGATGGGAATCTACGCTTGCATTTGACGGACCGGGCTACAAGATGAATCGACAGATTCGGGCGGTATTCATTCGCCGCAAATCATTGCAGCTTGGTGGCTGTATGCTAGCATAGTAGTATGGACGACGAGATGATTGAAAAATGAACACAACGGAGATCTAGTCCTATTGGCAGACATCCATTTAAAATGTAGGCAACGGCATGAAAAAAGTGGTTTCTACTTTTACTTTTTATACTTTTTAAGTAAATTTACAAGCCTGTACTCCTTTGTTACTTTTACTTGAGTAAAGAAGTTTAATCAGTACTTCCACTTTTTACCAGAGTATTTTTTAACACAAGTATCTGTACTTTTACTCAAGTATGGAAAGTGAGTACTTTTGCCATCTCTGTTTTTAACCCATCAGAGGAAATCTATTGGAGCCTTTAAGAGGCTGACTTCAGGGTTAATTTAGTGGGATGTTCATTTTTTCTTGTTGTAAAATGACAGAATTCCAACACTCTACCATTGTTGCTGTTATCTGATCTCTTTAGCACAGAGTTAAAACACCAAAGCATGAATGCTGCAGAGCAGCAGACATCCTCATCTGCCACTTTTATGGAGACCGTCACCTCTCAGCTGATGGCTGTGTACTCCGGTCCTTAGTGGCAGAATCTGACCACTAATTTGGAATTTAAACCAGGATGGGTTTGGACATTTTCCACACAGAGGATCTCAGTATTGCTTTGTTTGATTCCCCTCTCAGCTTCAATCGGACAACATGTCAGGTCAAACAGGTGCGTATTTGAAACCGACGCAGACAGAGGCACTATCAGGGTTTTATCATTGAGGAATGTGTTTTAAGAGGCAGCAGAGGAAGTGGAAAATATCCATGATGGAAATAAAAAGGCAGAGATGCACAGTGGTGCAGTGGGTAGCACTGTTGCCTTGTAGCAAGAAGGTCCCGAGTTCAATTTTTTCTGCATGGAGTTTGCATGTTCTCCCTATGCATGTGTGGGTTCTCTCTGGGTACTCTGGCTTCCTCCCACAGTCCAAAAACATGACTGTTGGGTTAATTGGCTTCTATAAATTCTCCTGAGGTGTGAGTGTGTCCGTGAATGGCTGTTTGTCTGTGTTGCCCTGCAACTGGCGACCTGTGCAGGGTGAACCCCGCACCAGCACCAATCGCAACCCCACTTGGGATAAGCGTAACAGAAAATGGATGGATGGAAACAATGAGACCGATAAATGCAGTGGACAACCTGAGAAAATGAGAGATGAACCATAAAAATAAAAAAAATCAGAGAAGACATGGAAAAAGACTCTTTGTTGGGATCTTTGGCGCAAAAACACAGAGGTCCATCAGATCACAATGATCCCTAATGAGCACAAACATCCGAGGCAACATCTTGCGTTCCCCATAGAGTGTGCCTCTTATGTCTTTATTCAATAGTGGGTGGCGTGCCCTGCAGAGTGCTAACGATCTAAAAAGGAACAGCTAAACGGACAGATGGATCCAGATGTGGAATAAAGCGCAATAAACAGCTGGTGTTGAATAAAACTGCATAATGAAAAATATCAAGTCAGAGCCGAAGCGTAAGCCCACTTCAAACAGACCCAGATCAGATTTAAAAGGCAGAATAAATTGCAGTACGAGTTGTCGGATAAGAACAGTTAAAGCAGGGAATGAGATGGATGATGAAGATTTGGCAGAGATGGCGCTTGTTTTTGATCCCGGTACACCCAGCAGGGAGGGACTGTGACATCTCGCACACGCAATCAGATAGTGATCGCGGTGTGGATCTAAGGAAACACAGATACGCTGCTTCTAGCAAATTGCTGAGGGGGGGTAGGGGTCTGATAGAACCTCCTTCCCCTTGCTGCGTCCTCGCCGTGGCGCTTGCATGTTAACCACCTCTGTCTTTGGCACGAAGCTTCATCCTCCTACACTTTCACTGAGCTTAGAGTTGACGAGTGGGTCACAGGCATCAGTGTGTGTGTGTGTGTGTCCCAGGGCCTGCCTGCCTCTTACTGAACATCAAACAGCAGTGGGTCAGCTGAGTAAATAAGGAGGGGGCGGGGGGGGCATGTTAGAACCCAGCAGATTAATGACAGAGTGTGGGTGAGAGGGTGAAAGGGGCGCTCTGCCCTCCATTGATCCAGGCTCAATAATACGTCCAAGGGGAAAGCTCTGAAAAGGCTAAAGCCTTAGAAGAGTCCAACAATGCTCCACTCCACCGCGCTTTTAAAAAGAGCTAGAGGCAGGGATTAGGTGACTTATTAGCCGATTTGGGCACCGAAGACGGTTTCAAGGAATGTTTCAATATTGGAGAAAAATCAGAGACTTTTTTTTTTTTTGTAGCAGAGAGGATGGAGGCTTAATGTTTCTGTGGGAAGGCTAAAGCTAGCAGGGGAGCTTATATAGTCAAGGTGAGGGTCTGGGAAGCACAACACAAAAGAAAGAAGTATATCAAAAGAACATAAGGAAAGGCAACAGCTGTAACAGCTGCACTAAAACCCTTCAAGTTTTAGCACGTGGTGCAGCAGTGCATAAATTCTCAGATTCGCCTCTAAAGGTGGACATGAAAAGCTGGCAGCTGTCTGAAATCAGTTCAGCATATAGGCATGTAAAGCCATGGACGCAAAAAAAAAAAAGACTATTCAAGGACATCGCCCCATTTATTGGTAACCCTTGTAGAGATGTGTAAAAGGTCTTAAACTTTATGAAATACCAACCTTTTACACACGAGGATTCATTCAGAGAGCAAAAATAAAAAGTTCTTACAGAATTTTTTACTAAAAATTAAACCCCTGAGAAGAATAAGTGGTACCAGGATCATTTCCTTTAACATACTTGCATTTGAGCTTCATTCAGAAAACTCTTATTAATCTAAAATCTTGCCTCATTGTTTGTGTGATTATTAGAGACAGACGGATAAAATAGCTGGCCAATATTTTTGGCCAACATTAGCGATATGGGGGGTTTTGTATCAGTTTCTGTAGTGCGTTAGTTGACTGTTTTATTAGTGCAATGGTTCCCAAACTAAAGGGTGTGCCCTCTAGGGGTGGTGGAGTATCATTGCAGGGGGGTGTGGTAGAAAAGAAATGAAAAATGAGGCATTTTGAGAGTTTATTTATTAATAGCTATGTTGACTTCTGCAACACGGTAGAACAAGCAGCTAAACTTTAAATAATTGCAGTTTTAGAGACTTTAGAGTGGATTATAGTCTATTAAATTTACTGTTGGTACTACGATGAGCAGCGTTGGAGATCAAGAGAGTGCAAAAACTTTTTATAAACAAAAGTTTGGGTGCATTCAACAGCCATGCCCTGAGATGATGTGAAGTTTTTGTCTTTGCTCAGGGACCCTGAGTGGCAGTCTGTGGGAGTGGGGCTCAAACTCAGAACCTCAGGTTTCTAAGCCCTACAGTATGCCCTAACCACTAGGTCACCACTGCCCTGAAGTGTGTGCATTGCTGCTCCCTCATTCGCTATCCATTGTTACCGTTTAGTTTTATGTGTTACTAAATGTTGCTTTTTGATTTAGAATGAGATGGGTTTATTTTTTTGCATGTTTTGACTTCGGAATTAGCTTGAACAATTATTTAGGTCAATAATAAAGCCTTTTCTGAGCACTGATCCGTCCAGGCAGCTCTTCTCATTAACTGATCCATGTAAGTTGAGAGCACTGAATCCATAGCTGGCTAAGTCATTTAACAACAATTTAATGAAGTTTTGTTTTTCTAATGTAGGATTTAGTCTCGAGGGGCGAATATTTCCCCATTTACAAATAACTCCATAACTTCTCAACCTTCTGGTCCTACCTGGCCTGCTATCACAGAGGTTCCCAAAACTTTCAGTCCATGACAGTGCAAGTGACATGCGACCCCCACTATAAACTAGGGGTGGAACGGTTCACAAAATCCACGGTTGGGTTCACGGTTTCGTCGTCATGGTTTTCGGTTCGGGTATATGATGATTGTTAGCCTTATATGTTTGTCGTGTTACTGTTAGTATAAACAAAGCGTGTTGCACAATGCTTGCACACTGTTGCACTTTTATCCACAACTTTCATTCCGCCATCATGGTAGGTCACTCTAAATGCAAAGTGCTCCCATACAGCAGACCTATAAGTTAGTTGCTGGCGCTCTTCCAACTCCTGTTCTTTCCACTCACCATACCCACACAATTCCACAACAACTGATTTTTTCTGCTACACCCGGCTCACGGCTAAGCTTCGCTTTCTTCTTCTTCTTCTTTACTTACTACTGGGGGTTGGCTTTTGGTCGCAGTACCGCCACCTTCTGCTCTGGAGTGTAAACGCCGCCTTTGAGAAAAAGGAGCCGCGCATAAGAACCGAACGCTAACACAGGTGAATCGAACCGGAACGGTTCGGACGGTTTTCATAAACCATTCCATCCGAGCTTACTGACAACACAAAATAACTAACACAAGAGCCATAACATTATTCTACAGTAAATTACTAATTACTTTAATTTGAACTTGACCTCACCTAATGAGATGGATGTGCAATATGTTTGGTCCAATCTTGGTTTAACGTTGGAGACCGCTACTCGGAGAACATCCTCCACATTCAAAATACTATCCGTATTTCTTTTTAAAGGTACATCAGAGCCGAGGAAGTCTTTTTGCACAAGTAGGTAGTGCCAAACGGCATAATGGATAGCCATGGATAGCTGTGGTTATTCCCTGTCAACTGAAATCCAAAACTTAGCCAGCGTCTTAGAATTAATCGCCGTCTTCAAGGTGCAGAGACGCTTACTTTTTATCGCTTTTAATTTTTATTTTATTTTTCTGGAAATCACCCCCACACACACACACACACACACACACACACACACAATAAGCCTGTTCATTGTCACACACACAGCACACACACACACACACACACACACTCCACCCCCACCCTCTGGGTCCCGACACCCACTTTAGGAATCACTGTGCTATCAGATTCAATTACCGGTCTAGTGCCCCCTTGTGTCTAAGATTTACACAAAGCTTTGAACAAGAACAATTATTTAACATTTCTAAATGAAAAAAGAAAAACAACTTTTTTTTTATCCGTGCAAGAACCAACAATTTGCAGAGTGCCAATGAATTAGGCTGATTTATCAAAAAAAAAAAAAAAAAAAAAGGTGAACATTTGACAATATATATATATCTCAATTCAAAGCTGAGCTCTCTGTTTACTCAGCTGTGTGGCTGAGAATTCAAAAAATGCTTCATGTGTTTTCTTGATTTTTCCACGCTCACTCTCAGGGTTATGACAGGAGGTGGAAGCATAAACAGGAGGCTTTATTAAAGGAATAATCAGTCAGGCAGAACCATAATGCTCTCGACCCACGCTGTATTTTAGCCATTCAAACATTTTGAAGCTGCCTGAAGGCGATAATGATCCGTCAATTTTATCTTTATTAAGAAATGACATGCCAGACTGTGGGTGCTAAAAGCTTTTCAAACAAACAGTTTTCATGGTAGAATCAGCCAATTCTTCAGTCAGACCAGAGACCAGCAGCCGTAGTTCTGCTGACTGCTGCGAACGCAAATTACTACAGACAGTTGGTCTGTTCAGACGCAGAGGTGTTTGCATGATCTGATAATCTTTATATACATAACACCAAGTCAGTAGTACTAAAACGACTGCTAATGAAAACAAGAGCATCTGTAATTATTAGGAATGGGTGATATGGTTAAAAAAATTCAATCTCTGATATTTTCCAACCAAATCAGATTCATTTTAAGTTTAATTATTAAAAAAAGACAAAATAATCTTCTTTACTTTCAAATAATAGCTTTATAATAATAATTCAATGACTTTAAATGATTTTTATTGACCAGCGGAAACCGTGCTTTTGGTAAAACAATCATGTTTAAGGTTTCTAATGTCATAAATGAAACCAAAACAGTTCTGACCAGAATCAAATGGATTCTTTAGGTTGAGATAACTGAGTTTTTTTTAGCAAACTCCCCAAAATCTAACCTCTTCCTGAACAGTGAATGCACCACAGATCTTTGATTTCAGTGCTTAACCATCTCTGCTTTATAAAATAACCCAACTGGTCCAATTAAGAAGATTATATAAGAAAATAGGTCATGCTGTCATTTAAACTTTGACTTTCAGGATAGTAAAGCGTCATCAATGCAGATTCAGTCTATATATGGTGTCACATGGCATAAAATGGTGATTTTAATGGGCCAATGTTCACATTTAAACAGTTTTAGCGGTGGGGCGTATTGGTGGTAAACATTGCAGGCTGCTGAGGAGTCCGTCCAGGTCTGTAAAGTCTTAGCTGGTGATTTCATTCAGTTTTGTACAGTTTTTTATGTCAGGTACCTGAGCAGCAGATTTTAAAAACTGTTCCAGTATCCTCTTATGTTGTAACTCTTACATTACAGGGGGGTTGATGTTAAGGATTTTTACTACGGATTTTACCAAGGATTTTTTGCCCTTTGGGCAAGTGACTTTCACATTTCATTTGCCCAGAAACAATAATTACTTGCCCAGGTATGTATGTTTTGATAAATATAGTTCCTAATATTCATTTCTGTATATAAATCAATGAAACATGTTTGTTTTTTTAAATGTTTTTTTGTAATTTAGTAAGTTTCCAGGTTCCTGGTGTGTATCTGAATGCGTCAGATAATGAACTCAAGCCTACATTACCGTGTTAACATGCTTTTCAATCCTTCCTGCCTGCACATTTTAAACTAACCAAACTTTGCTTTAAACTGTTGTGTGCTTGGGAAAATATATATTGTAAATGTTAAAAATCTATCTAAAAAACTTGACAGGTTAAAAACTTACACTACTACTACTCACCACACTTAAAAGCAAAGTTTAGCTCTATAACATTTAAATGTACCACTCCAATGTCTAAGAGAATAAAAATTTAATGAACAGTTTTTTTAATGTATGACCACTGTACAGAAGACTTTTGCCATACATGATAGAAATATTTACACTGATCGCATACAGTTATTATTATTTCCCTAATCCCCTGACTTGATCATTTTAATCTAGGCGTGTATATTATAGTATATAGATTAAAATTCATCACATCCAGCTGCCTGCTCTTGCAGAATTCTCTTACTCCCCAAAAGGCTGAATCCGCGCCATCTGGTGGAAAATCATCGCGGCTTTTCAAATCACGGAGAATGTGTACAAAAAAATAAAGATGGTGCGGGAAAAACGCTTGTGGGTGGTTTTCCGTAGCGAATTCGGTGATTTTAAAGTAATTTTGAGTGATAAATAATTTTTTTTGCGATCATTGCACTTACCCGGCGGACAAATGCAATGAAATTTATACTCTCCCAACAATAAAAACTACTTGCCCCGGGCGATCGGACAATGGTTAACATCGAGCCCTGCATTAGAAACGTACACCTTTAAGTTAAAGTTTTTATAAAAAACATTGGAGCTTGTCAATAATATTCTGATAAATTAATCTCTTTAAAGGTGGGGTATGTGTGATGTTTTCTGGAGCATGTTTTACCATACTGATTGAAAACCTTACTCCACGAAGCCCATTAAAGCCAACTGTGAGGTAGAATGTTTGGAAAAAAAATGAAATCTTTTAGTCCAGTGTGAAGTGGTCAGAGGAAAAAGCGTCCACCAATAGAAGTAACTATCATCCCTACTTCTACTACGGTTTCTGGCAGCGCTTATCAACCGTCAGCTCTGAGCTCTCCCACCCCACCCTCCCCTGGCGTTCACAGGCTAGTGACCCGCTACCAAATGCCGGCGCAGGAGGTCATTTCAGGTAACTCCACCGTACCCTGAACTTCCAAATAAGTTACTTCAGGAGGAGCTAGCTAGCTAGCTATCAAGCCCAACTCCACAGATTTATCTCACACACAGCCAGAGAGAGATATTGACTATGGCAGAAAAGAGGACAACAACGGGGGTTCGAAAAGAAAAAGCAAAACTGTGCTTGAAAAAGCAAGCAACTAGGATAAAAGCAACAGAAGAACGTAAACAGGACGAGAGTGGTAATCGGTACAGCTTTTCAACGTTGGCGTCAACTTCTGAAAGACGACAGGGGACTACGCAGACGGATGCTAAGGTGGCCTTGTTTCTACTCCATAGGGTAAGACAACGTTATGTTTTCTTTATATGTTGAGATAATACTTGGTTACTTCTTATTTACCACATTAGTGAGAAAGTCAAAGATGTCGACTACACATGCAATGTCCCAGCATGTTTCTCTAAGCTTACTAGCAGAAGCGTGTTCGCATGTAATTTGGAGGCGTGTTTTCGTGGGAGTGGGCTGAAGGTGTGTATTTTTAAAAATGTAGCTGGCAGGAACCGGTTTATCCAGGATCATTATACCCCACCTTTTTAAAACCTGTTTAACACTAGAACTCCCATTATTCAGATCCTACTAGAACTCCCACTGGTTGGTGACATTTCTCCCAATCGAACACATGAGTAGTGATGATGTCATCAACTGAGATGGTTCTGTGCGTTATAAACCCATTGTGGATATGTAAACCTTAAAACAGGTCCAATATATATTTTTCAAAGGCTGTATCTGTATGCTATTATTATTTGTGTTCTAAATTTGTAATAGAAATAAATCCATAAAGCAAGACTATTTTACTACACAGGTTTAAAGTTTGAAATTATAATTTTATTCACAGAAATTGATTGATTCCCCCCAAACATTTCTCTTTCTACTCAGTCCTCCTCATCGGTCTCTCCCTTTCCAACCAAATCGCTATCATCAATATTTTGAAGCAATTCTAAAGCCTGTTTCACTGTTAGATTTCTTCTGAAAGCCATTTTTCCATATTAGCCAAAGAGTTCTAGGAAGAATGTTGGTTGCTACCCACAGCCGTCATTGCTGTGAGAGATCCAGGTAAAATTGACCATATTTATTTTTTACATTTTTATTTTATAAAAAAAATACATGAAAATGAAGGAAATATAGAAATAGGAAAAGTCAGTTAACATGAGCAACATAAGATTAATTTCAAAATAAGGTCTTTCCCTTTAAAATCTCAGAACCGTCAAAATGACGGCCTTGGGAGTTCTAGTGAATGATTATCTTGATGAAGAGTGCATACATCATATTCAACTTGAATGATGTGTCTAGAAAAGAGCAGAAAGTTGATGAAACACTTGAGATTTAAAGATATTGACAGGTTGGCTCACCCGCTCAGTGCAAGCCGCTGTGGTTCTCAGTTTTTCCTCGATCTCCTTCCCGCTCTTCTGGACCGTCATCTGGGTCTGTTTGATGACTCTCTGCGCTGTGTGAAGCCTGCCAGAAGGGGAAGCAGATCACAAAGTCGCCGTTAACATCATCTCACAAACACACTGGACCACCACGACATCCCCGACTTCGCAAAGAGGTCATTAAACTGATTAGCTGAATAAAAATGTAGTAATTTATAAGAACAGAGGCAATAAATTCAACTCAGTTTGGATGGTTTTTGAACTGTTTACATGACACAGTAAGAATTATGATTGCTCCCATGTGGGGAATAGTTGTTGTGCGGAGTTTGTTATCCCTTTTTGTTTTGTTTTTCTGTAGAGGTTAATGAGAAGTTTTGACATTAAATAATGAGCAGAAACAACACTGAGTTCATTCCAAACAACAGACCTTTACAGCTGAGAGAAAGAGATCAACTAGATGAACTTCAACAGGATTGGCTTGGAAAGCAGACCGGAACCAATCAGTCCCGGTAAAAGCACAGACAGACCTTCCAAGGCCCCTAATTTACCAAAAGCCGCAAACCATTTCCAAATTCCATGTCACTGTCATCACTGAAACAGAAAAACTGCAAGATCAGTACACAGATGACAAGCAACACATTATTATGACCATCAATCATAAGCAGCGAATGTTTGCTTCCAATTCAAAGGCCATCAAACTATAGACAAACCCACTCAGCTGAACCCACGGGACCAAACTCATCCAGAGGAAAGATTCTCCCATGTTGGGAACCAGCTAAAGAGTGAAAAACTGAGAAACTCTGAATAAAACTGTCAGGCTGGAGTTGTTCACCCCAGTCCAGCTTGATGTATCAATGCTATCCATATGGTACCGTGCCGTCATGGCGGCATTTCTCTTTTAGAAGTTTTTTAAGTCGTAGGGAATTCATCATGTCACACGACATTGTCCCAAAAGTTAGAAAATTTCTATTTTTAAAAAATTCCTGTCTTAAAACCTGTGTTGCTGTTTTTTTTCCATTATCTTATGCAGGCCAGTTAGTTATACGTTAGCATTCCCATTGGGAACCTACTAGCACCAAGTTGCTAATTGGTTAGCAAAAATGCTTCTGATAAACCGGCCACAACCGAAATGCTGGCGAACCTTCCTCCACAACAACCCCTCCACCTTGATAATCGACCAATCACACTCATTTTATTCACTCGTGTAAAGTCGTGCACCACTCGGGAGAATTCGGAAATGCAACAGCTGGAACAGCCTGTTCCCTACGACTTTTACTGCTGTTTTATTTTATTGTGGTTGCTGGAGATGTCTCTAACGCACACTCAAAATGTTGTTCCCCCTCCAGAAAACTGCCCAGATGTTAGGGTTCCAACTAGAATCTATCGATTAATCGATTAATAATTGGATTTTTTTTAATTCTTTATGGAATTACACCAGGTAAAACTAAAACGTTTCCACTTGAGGAGTTCTGGATAGAGGATATTGATAGACAGACATCTTAAATGCTAATGTTTATATATTTGTTTTACAATTTTGATATACTTACTGCTCCAAGTGAGTCACTCTGTCAGCTAATGACACTTTTTCCGAGTCTCTATACCCCAGTTAACAATTAATCGACTACTAAATTAGTTGAAGATTATTTCAATAATCGATTAATCATGATTAATGTGATTGTTTCAGCCTATATATATATATATATATACTCCGTCGCACTCCAATCAGCAATTCCTGGAGATAAACACTAATTGTTAATATTGCCTAAGTTTTAGTAAAGTGCTTCAAAATTGCCGACATTGTCTGATACCAACATTTTCCCTAACTGCTTCACCAGTACAGCCCAAAATGATGTCCTCCGACATCCTGTTCAAGGCTTAAACAGCTTCTGGTCTCTTATCCTGTTACCCTGATCTTGAGGCCAATCACCTCCCTTCATCTTAGGGCTCTCAGCAGTTTTTATACAGTGACATTTGTTTAGTTTAGAGATGTTTTTTTTTTACAGTGTGTGAAAGCAAGTCTTAGAGAAAAAACCAAAAGGATCCGTTCTCAGGTCTAAGGTCTTATCAGGTTTTGGGTCTTAGGAAACAACGAAGCTCTTTTTTTTAATTCAGTGAAATCCTGACAAAGCCAGTTGACATTAAGGCTAATATATCACCTCTTCATCTCATTTTCTGCCGTCATTGTCTGCCGTTGCATTCCAAGCTCGACCAAACTGCTTTGACTTAAAATGAATCATGGGAATGGAGGGATGCTGGATGTTTTAAGGCTATTATGTAGCTGGTTAAACTCAAATATCTGCTCAGTTGAATTTAACAGGAGAACTCTGTCATTTCAATATGATCCAATTCTAAGACTATGTGTGAACAGACCTGATTAGCAGCCAACAAACCAGACTAACTTACACCAGGTGTTTATGCTGTAAATGGGCCGAATGTCCTGTAGTCCAGACTTCACATGAGTGAATAAAGTGAAGACAAAGACGTCCATCCCTGTGAACACTGGGACGGAACTCAATGGTAAATTTAATTATTCTTATTTCTTATTTCAATTCTTATTTCAAATATTTGCTGCGACATATGAATCAAGATGCTATGACCAAAACAATCTGATTGTCAGATGACCGTTGATATACGATTGGCCGAATTTAGGTGTTCAGGCTGACGTATAACTAACTGGCCTCCATAAAATAACAGGGAAAAAACCCCCCACAGATTTTAAGACAGGATTTTTTTTTTTATAGAAATTTTCTTAATTTTGGGACAATATAGTCAGATAAAGAGTACATTTATATACATGTTTAAGCTAGAGTGATTAGACATTTAAATATGACTTCCCTACGACTTTAAGATGGATTTGGAAGGCCAACAGCAGCTGGTTGTGTCTGGTAAAATAAAAAACTGGAACATGACTCTGATTATTGATATGAATGTGGTTTGATCACAGGCTGGAAGCCATGGACATCCTCCGTGGGAATACGTTCTGATTGAGTTTAGAGCAGAAGACTCTTTTTTTAATGAGCCCACAGCCTAGCTGGGTTATTTTACTCATTCCGGGTCGCTTTATCGTTATAAAAGCCACAGTATTCTCTGAATATTAATGCCCCTCAATGGCAAATAACTTTCAAAAATAACTCTTAAAAAAGCTATTTAAACCAATTCTGTTATTCTACAGGAAGAGAGTATAAACTGTCTGTTTTCAAATCCACATTTCTAATCTGCTCAACAGGGAAAGAATTTGGAGAGATCCTCAGGTTATCAGGATAGATCTTTTTCAACAACTCTGTTTGTTTGGGCGATTGGGATAAGAGAATCAGATAAGTCCCCTTCCCTCAGGTTTAACTAGTTATCTCTCCTCTGCTTTTCACGCATGTCTGCCCACTTATCACCTCAAACTTTCACCCTAATGGCTATCCAATTCTAGATAATATGGAGCCCTGTAAGGAGAACGGGGAGGTTCCCATGCCCCCACACTGGAGATGGGCCACTATGAAATATCCCAAACCTTCAGAATTTTTCTGCTGCAGATTATCAGGACGTTATGGCTAAGGTAGGTATCAGCCCGATTCCTGATAAACATCAGACAAACAAGCTCATTCCACCCTTTCATCACAGAAGGAGTTTCTGCAACAATGTCAGATTAAATTCTGCCTTTAAAGTGTGAGACTTGTCTTCAAAATAACAGTTAGTTAAAATAGTAAATAGAAGAATAATTGCTAATCAGTATCAGCTGCTTTAGTGTTAATAAAAAACATGCAAAAAGTGGTGGGTACAGTGCTTGTCTGGGGAGGGACACGAAAACACAGACCTGTACAGGTGTAACTATGAGCGCTTTAAGGTTTTGGATTGAATTACTTTTAGGTCAGTCCTGTATGTTTTAGAGGTTTCCCTGTATTTTCATAGATGGCTGATTCAGTCTTTTATTGAAGGACAATTCTCTGAATAAGGTTTGTTAAAGCAGGACACCTGCCCTTAAGGACAGACGGACACCCCTGGCTTAGACCCTTCACTGGTAGAGCGACGGCTGGCTTCCTTTTGTATGGAGTCAATTCTGTTCCATTATTGTTGCAAACAAACATAATAAAAAAGTGCCTGACTTAAACTTTGATGAACAGTTTAATTAAAACAGGTTTTTAAGAGTGCGTCTGTTCCTGTTTGGCTTTGACTCCATCCTGGAGAGAAATATCAGCTGTGCTGCTGCCATCAACTCGCTTTGTTTATAGATGCTGGAGATCGGCCTGTTTTCCAGTGTAGTCCTGTTTTCTGAATGTGACTGGCTGGATGTGCTCTCTTCATCCTCTGACATGGGAGCTGGCTCGGGCTGCCTTTACAGCTGCTTTCTGTATCTCCGCTTCTGTCTCCTTGAACCCCAGTCGGCCTCAGCAGATGGCCACTCACACTGAGCCTGGTTCTGCTGGAGGGTTTCTTCCTGTTAAAGGGGAGTTTTTCCTCTCCACTGTCGCTACAAGCATGCTTAGTGTGAGGGACTGCCTTTGAGTCAATAAGTCGATGCAATCAACTGGTTTTCCTTAGATAGAAAACTTTGAATCAATTTGACTGTATGATCTGGTGAACTTTAAAGTGCCTTGAGATGACATGTGTTGTGAATAGGCACTATAGAAATAAAAGTGAATTGAATTTAAAAAGTATGAAAAAAGAAAACAAAACATTAAAAGTAATAAATCACTTTCTGTTCTTTTCCAAACTCCCAACATTAGATTTAAAAACTTACTGTTTAAAGTGGGATTGTATCAAAAGCAAAGCACGTTATTCAAAGATGTGACCAGACTTTATTTTCCTCAAAACAAACTTCAATTCCTCGTGTTTAGAGCCTTGTAACACACCTTTCCCAAAACACAAACATATTATTTTTCATTTGCTAGCTCGATCCATTATAACCAAGGGTTGTTTTTTTTATTCACACATGCCTGTCCTGCATGTTTCCAAACGCATCTTCATCTCTACCAGGAACTCGTTTCAGGCAACCACCATTCAAAGAGGCTTGTGCGAACAGAGCCCTCAATTAACGGATTCAAAACAACAAAGCGGGGATAACACCTCTCTTAACACCTCAACTGGTGACAAAAGAAAAAAAAAAAGAAAATCAAAACAAACAACAACCGTTCTGAATTCCATCTTTTATCTCATCACAGAAGAATGTCAACAAATCCAACCACTTTCAGCTCACCATTATCTCCATCTACGAGGAGCGGAAGATAAGATGCCTGGAGAGAAGCTTCTCTGACAGCTTCTACGTCCTCCAGGCTGATGGCTGGAGCTCCGCTAACCCGCCATAAGCCATGTTTACAATGCAACAAAGACACGAGTGGGCTGACGAGATTCAGAGCAAAGACATGTCGAGTCTCGAAAGGGTCAGGAAGGGATCATGTAGCGAGGCAATGCCAGATAAAAAGGTGAAGCCTTGATGAGTGATCCGTGGAAGTTTTTTACCTTTATAAAACACAAATTGTTTTACTTTACTTTTTTTGTTAAACCATAACGTCTGTGATAAAACTGATCTGCTTCCACAGTCATTGTCAAGATAAAAAGCATAAACACAGAGCTGCTTTTTTAAAAGAGAATATTGTATAAAAATGCAAACATTTCTCAGAAATTAAATTGGTTATTTATTGAGATTGTTAAACACTAAAATGTTTTAAGCTTTTAATTCTTGTAATTTTGATGATTGTAGATTACAGACAAAGAAAACCTAAAATTTGGTGTTTCAGAATCAGAATATTAACAGAAAACTTCCCGCACACGTTTCGGTTGGTATGACCATCAGATGTCTGAAAAGGGTCATACCGACCGAAAAGTACAATTAAAAAAAATCAGACAGAGAGCAATACAGGGTGTAGGACGTTTTTTGAGGATATCTGTGGACACGTCTTGGGCTATACGCTCTTCCTACGTGCCCGTGCCTTTAGGTGGTTTTTCATTCAGAGTTAGAATATTAAATTAGATGCCAGCCTGTCCATTCCTATGCCCTCAATTAGACATGGCGATAAACTGAATATATAAACTGTTACAGAACATTCGCTACGATAACCGGCAAATATGTTCCCATGTGGCTAAAAAATAAATGATATTTGGCTGTTTTTCCGGTGGCTGGTATTTCTATTCCCCTTTAAAGGAAAAGTTAAGTCAGTTTGTGACGTCACGGTGGTCATAGTTATCGGCTGTTGATCAAGTCCAAGTGCTGTATCTGGTTTTTGTCACAGGCGGCGCTATTATCAAAGAATTAGTCTTGAAAACATTCTTCTTCCAAATGCTGGCTACATATTACGTGTTTTTTATTTTGCCAGAAGTTCATTGGCAAATCCTCCCTTTTCAAGTTGGCAATCCAAAACAACGGGTCCGTCGAGGATGGGAAAGGAGGAAATAACTAATGTTTTTTTCACTTTTACACACAATCTATTCCAACATCCAACTGCCGTGCAATTGGGCATTGTCATTGTCACTATAGCTCTGGTGAATTTCAATGAGTGAAGTCCTCTGTAAATCTTGAATAATTGTTGTTGATTGCAGATGTGTCTAGTAGTTCCCATTGATTTTGCTTGTAAAGCAGGGAGAATGGCGCTAGGCTTACCGCACCGTACGTGGAAGATGTCAGGAGTGACGTGTTACTATATTTGGGCAAAAATGGCCATTCCTGGACTCAGTGATTGCAACAAAAATTATTGTTTTTATTCTTTTACTGATTAACACTAAACTCATTGAATAACCCCAAACATATTAGTTTTAGGTATAGATAATGATCCACTGATTATTCCTTGCTGGGCATACTTCCCGTTTAAGACACTGAAGCATGTGGGTAATCATGTGACTCCACCAATCCAATCAGAAGCGTAAACAAAGAGAATGGCAGACGAGCCCAGTGAAGAAGCATCTAACACAGCTGTAAATGAAATTACATCAATTAATCCTGTGGAACCGAGCGAGCGCAGAGATGAAGCTGAGCGCGTAGAGAAGTAAGTGGTTGAGAACGTGTTGTCAGAGTTCAGCATGCGGGAGATGGGTTTCAAGCAAGGGTGTGCGAGTTTAAGCCATACACATTGTTCTCACTGCATGCTCAATTCGGTGGCACAAACATTGCGCCATAGATGTTGAGCAAAAGAACACCAAATGCAAAGTTTGCCTGAAAACTGTAGGGACTACCCAAAGTACCACATCCAACCTCCTCCACCTGCAGAACAGCCACGCTGATGAGTTCAAAGTTGTGCAAAAAGCTTCATTATCTTTGTGCAAAAATGTTTCCAACAGAGGAAATATTTTTCTCCTGTTCAATGAGACATTTTTGAATATTTAACCTTGATGGTTGTAAGACTATTACGTTTCATTGAAAGTAATATGTAATTTGATTTGGTCAATAATTAAATGAAGAATAGGTCAGTTGCATTTCCTTCACATGCCTTCAAGGTTAAAACTGCCCAATTAATCGTGATATTGATTTGACGTAGTATTGTCCAGCCCTACCCTCCATACTTGGTTGGTATAAATCACTGCATTTATGTCTCTTTGCAAAGAGGCAATCAGCTTATGGCACTACATATGTGTAAGGGAAGCCCATAGGGCTTTGATAGCACCTTTCAGGTCATCTGCCTTGTTCAGTCTGGTGTCTCATCCTCCTCCTGACTGCATACTCTATCTGGTTTAGGTCAAGGGAGTCTGCTGACCAATCCAGAGGGTTAAAAGCAAAGGGAAAATTGAAGCGCTCTAAAATTTTCTGGTAGATGTTTGCATTGACTGTGGACTTCAGAAACAGAGTGATTCAGAACCGGCAGATGACAAGGGACTATGAACTTTGGACTATGTGCCTCCCCTTTTTTCCTCTACACTGATTTCGAAAGGAAATGTAGAACTTGGGACCATGAGCAAAATCCAGTTCCAATTCATTGCTCAGGTGACACTCTGACTTTTTATTCTCATTCTGAATTGGCTTGATGCGACATCTGTAGCCCATGTCTAACATTCCTCACCACCTGGCAGCTGTTGATGCAGTGACTTGAGACTAATGCTGCGTTCACACCGGGGGCAGCTGGCGCGACAGAAGCAGCGCAGTTTACATGCAAAGTCAATGGTTGACGCGGGCAAAGCGCAGCAAAAAGTCCCCGCTGGCGCTTAGCAGCAGCAGCGCAGCGCCGTAGAGCGGCCGAAGCAGTCTGGCCGGGTGGCGCTTTTGGGCATCCTGACGCTACGCTAGCGACGCCCGCCAGAAACGCTGCTGCTGCTGAGAGATGGAAAATTGAATTTTTGCTGCTCGACGCGCCGCGTCAACCAATCAGAGAAGCTGATCCAGGAACTGGCTGGGAGAGAGACACAGCGCTGATGACACAGACCGCTCTGATTACTCCTCTTAAACAGTTTATTAACGCATAATTAACTTAAAATATATACATCTGCCGGCAGAATATGTTCGCTTTTTATTATCCTGATGCCTGCAGATCGGATTATTTAGATGAAAAACACCTACCACCCCGCGGTAAACCGTGAAGAGGCGACCCAGCCAGAAGGCTGCTGATGAATGATATTCCTTCTGTCGGAGCACCGCCGGTATGTGGGGGTCTGAGCTGCTCCGACGAGAAAAAAACATTGGGAGGCAGGATTGTAATCTGGATGAACTGACTGCACTGGATGAAGTTTTCAGGTGTATTTTCTCACTTAAAAACATATTAAAACTACTTTATTCCCACTGATCACGCAGCAAATATAGCTGCAAGGCAGAGAAAGGATAGTGAAGCTCCGCCCAACGCGCCAGACACACTTTTGGACCGCGCAAGAGCGCAGAGCAGCAAAGCTGCTTCAGACGCTCGTCAGAATTCACTGGTACAAGCAGCAAAAAATGAAGCAGCAGACGCTGCGTTTTGCTGCTTTTGCTTGCCCGGGTCTGAACGTAGCATAAGTCCAATCGTTGTGAAGCTTCCCTATGTTCTTGAATGGATTTCCCTCACCAATCCTCTCAAGGCTGCAGTTCTCCGATTACCTTTGGTAAAGAGTGTCACCAACTGTCTACTACATAGACATCTGTCATATCAGCAGTCTTTCCCTTTATCATGTGGCCTTCTGACCAAGGTTTATAGACTGTTTAAAGATTCAAGTTATACATTTTTTCCACAGTATTCTAATTTTCTGAGTTGGGTTTTCATTACCTGTGGACCAATAATCAATACCAATAAAGGCTTGCTCTATGTGATGACTATGTGATGAACGAGTTTCTGAGATGATTGGCAACAAACTTTGCCTTTTCACGCTGTATTCACCATCTTTACAAAGAAGATTCTAAATACACTGAAGGACAGGATGGACAACATGAGCCTTCCTTTTCATCAGAATGTCATACAACAAAGTTTCTTTAGTCAGAGGCTCCTCAGGACCCACTGTAAGACAGACAGCTATAGAAGATCCTTCTTGTCTACATCTATCAGCATTTATAGCAGAGCTAGGCAGCATTAGTCCTCCAGTACCAATGCTCTGCGACCTTTGCATGCATATCTGCCCTGTTATTACATACAAAAGGCTAAAATACCTCCTTGGCAGGTCAGCAAGTTTAGCAGAGGCCTGGCCATTAACCATTTTCAGGTGTGTGGAAGCAGGGATGAATACAAAATCTGCAGGACAGTAGCACTGGAGAACCAACGTTGCCTATTCCTATAGCCACACATTAAAGAAACCCATATAATGGGAGTTATGGTGATGTTTTATTTCCCTCTGGGATTAATAAAGGACTTTCTTAAATGAACTGGGGGGTTGGGGTTGAAAGCTGGGTGTGCCTTAGCTTTGATTGACTGCAGCACAATGGCAACACAAACATGGAGAGCAGAGCGATGTGATAGTTTTGCAATGGAGCAATCGTATGAGATGGATAATTTCTCCAGTCTTCACCAGAGACAGAGGAAAAAGGGGAAGGAGAGGAAGGTTCTGTGGAGGAGGCCGGTGTACCTTAAGGGCTGGCCGTACCCCCCCGCAGCAGTGTATGGCAGTGAGCTTGACGCAGATATTTTTTGATTTATGCTCAAATTTGAAGCATGGTCTGTGCTATGTTATTCCACGCCAAAATGCAAGAGGGCCAATCAGGAACTAGCTGTGGGTCTAGATGCGGCCGAGGCGGTGAGGAAGTGGCGGCGCAAGTTTGCGCTATTGCGACAGCAGGAGGTGCATTCGTGGGCGAAAAAGAGCGGGGATCCAGGTGGAAAAAGGGTCCCAGTGTTCTCTCACTCCTCGTTCAACTAGCTGGTCCATCTTAACGAGTTGTTTTCAGCAATTGCAGTCATACAAACAAAACAAGCCAGCAAGCGGATGTAGATTTGACCAATCAGAGGCCTCATGTCTGTGGCCACCTATAATTTGGGAGAGGTGCACCAGAGTGTCTGCGGAAGGGGCCAGGACGTCTTTGCATTCACTGCGACACACAGTCAGACGCCCCCTGGTTTCGAAGCATGAATCAGCCTAAAGCCATACCGTTTAATCCACTGGTTCAGAAATCCTGTCTGACTGCTCGCTCCTCCCACAGACATTGTTCTAGTCAATAAATACCCGAGCCAAACAGTCTTAGTAAACAGAAATTAAATCACCTTCATGTCGGAAGAACTATTGACACGAATGAATGCCCAATCATTATTTCACCCTATAAAGATAATGGACAAAACCTTTTGTCCAATTTTGTCAATATTTCTTCTCTTCAAAATGTTTTTTCCCAATAGATGTATGGTCAAGTAGCAGACGGATAGAAAACTATTATCAACTGAAACTTTTTCTAGGTTCATCCAAACTGGCAAGTTGAACAACTTCTTATGAAAGTAAAGTGAAATAATGAACAAAATGAAATCAACTTTGTTTAAAGAGAACAGGCTTTGGTTCAGTCCCGTTTACGACCATAGGTACTTTTAGCAGTTCATTGTTACATCACACCAAAAACCAATCCAAAACCAATTGTAGCAACATGTAAACACTGGTTCATCGTTCCAGTCTTGTTTTCATCCAATGTTAAGACATTTATCTTTTATTTAACTTTTGTAATTGACCACTTTCATTTCCCATGATAACAAAATCATTGTGTTTACTGTCAGACCCTGAGCGAACCATCGCTGCCCAGGGTGAAGCTGCAGATGTGTTTTCCCTTAATGAGGTCACATCCAAGGCTAAGGCCACATCCACACAAAGATGCAAAAAAAGATGAGTGTCTTTCCAGCTGTATAATCAAACAAAGCCTGTAGATGCAAAAGTATTCACTTTTGAAATAGAGTCCTAGAGTGGGAAAATCAGAAGACTCCAGCTGCATGTTTTATTACGGACATGCAAGCGGCATCTTTTCTTCTTTTTTCACAATGATGCTGTAGCTCACCTTTACTCTGTAACCTGCATTCGCTTCTTCTCCACCATGTTGCTGTATTGTTTTACTTTGGAGCTCTCTGAGCAAACCCAGTATTTTTTCAGGAATGTCTTGGTGGGATTCTGTTTCACAGCGCCACCAAAAGGGCCCGACCTGATGTACAAGAGCATACTCTCATTTAGATTGCTGTGCCAAACATAGCGAAACCATCCAACTTTTTCACTTTCGGCTGCCTATGAAAATAAATCATGCTCATCTCTACATCTAGACCTGAGGCGCTTAAGCCGAGGGCTTTAAAACACCACTGTCTGATATTTTCAATCGTTCTACTGCAGCTACCAAGCTTAAACCGTTCGAAGAACCTGCCAGGGTTTAAAAAAGTTCCCACAGCTCATGATGTATGTTGCCACACTGTGCAGCCCAACGCCTGATGCAATCCACCTGCTCACAAAAACATGTCCAAAAACCTAAGCCATGGACTCTGTACTTCCAGAGAGGTGAACTCTTCATTCTGGAAAAAGAAGAACTACCTTGTTTGCATATGTCCAGAGCACAGTGCTCATGCAGGTTCACTGGTAAAATCAATGCTCGTAGAGATCGGCCAAGAAGCTCTGCTTCAACAGCAGGATTTTTCCACTACCACCTTACTTACGCAAGGCCGATAACTGAATTTCTAAACGCTTTTGATTTTCCTCTCTCTGGACTTTACAATTCCTCGATCGGGAGGTGCTCATGAGAGGCTAATCTCCCCTCGCTAGTTACCCTGTATACTGTATACCACGATCCAGGACGCAAAGATGAGGTGGAAAGGGAAACGCAAAAAAAGACGAGTGTATGCCCGGCTTTAGCCAATAGCAAAAAATCAGATGCAAGTGACCCTTTTTAACCAGGAGAGGTCGCCAAACTAAGTTGTTTTGGACACAAAAGCAGGATTTCCAACTAAATGAAGTTAATTATCAGAATATGGCCAGATGTAGAACAATAATGTTTCTTCCTTGTTTTGCTTTTATGAGACGTTCCCTCTTTCACAATGAAGTATCCATCTTTTTTTTATTGTTTTTCTAGTAATCTGTGTTGTTTATTCTTCCAGTTACTCATTGAACCACTTTGTTTGAACGGAGCTAAAAAACATCAAAATTATTCCTCTGCTATGAAATCATTTATTAATGTGTATAAGATCAGCCAAAGCTGGACCTAAACAATCCTTTACAGGATTTATACAGGAATGAAGTAACTCTAATTTAGATGCTTTTTATATATATATATATATATATATATATATATATATATATATAAAAATAAATAAATAATACCACTAAAAACCCTCTTGGTCATCTTTATCAAGCCAAACAGGATAATTTCACACGCCAGTAGCCGGAATTCCTCGTTTTCCGACCACAATGTTGTTTGAAGTACTAGCATGTGGGTGGCCAAGCTAGTCTCTTTTCAAAAGCTAACTTCTGAAGCCTGTACTTCGCGTGCGGCAATCAACTGGAAGCAGTTCCGCCAAATATATCGCGATATCATATATCTGACGAAATTGTTTCTATAAACTTTTTTTTTCTTAAGTAAGTCATTTTAAATGTCATGATAATCACATTTATTACATTCTAATGCGAATTAAGGCCTTTATTTAAGAAATTATGATTTAATGACTTAAAGATTTTTTTATGACCCTCAAAAACCCTCCTTGAGATTATTTTTATAAAACAGCAAAAATAAAAAATGGTCCCAATATTGACACCTGTGGAACACCCATGCTTATCCGTCATCTTTAGACACAAATACCATCCCGGTTAGGTAGCTGCAAACCAGTTCAACAAAGGGTCACTAAGGTCTGCATGTAGCACACTTGAAACTATTTTATTGGTATTTTTTTTTTTCTTTTTTGTGTTTTCTAGAAAAAAGTAGTTATGTTTTTAGCTAAAACATAAAACATTAAGAATATTGCACTGAGTTTATATTATTTTAGAAAGACAAAGTCCATTTCCTCTAGGTAAACACACGATTTAATGAGTAATCTCAGGAAAGCGACGCCCTCTTGTCCTCGATTAGGGTTCATTTCCACTCAATCGGAAGTCTTCTCCAGCAGTGTGAAATGAAAACAGGAGCATCCAAACTGCTGCACCAATTTTAAGCACATGCAGTCAGCTTGGTGCCTGCTGAGACCCCCCCCTCCCCAAAGTCATCCATGGACTTAGATCCAGCTGCCCACTTAAAGGAGAATCTTAACAGCATCCTACATTTCAGATCCTCTAACCGGGAGGCAAGAAGTAGACCTGTCTGAAGGAAAGCATTATCTAACAGTCACAGCAGCCCCCCCAACCCCCCACAGAGCTTCATCATTACTGCACACAGCTTCTGTGGACACATACTGTACATAAATGCCTACTTCAGATGGTGAATAAGGCAGCAGAGTCTACATATGGGTTTAATCAGCACAGAAGAAAAGAAAGTTTCCCCCCCTCGAGGGTCCAGGAGTTTGAGGCACAGCGCTGAACCGTATAAGTTGTACCTCAACAATGATGTTTCCCATGTGTCACTGGGGCCGGTGTTTTAATACCGAGCATACACAAGGGTTTTGTTGTCATTTGAAAGACTACTCAGTGTCTGCGTGCAAGTACGTAACACTTAAGCTTCAAAGAGCTGCTGGTATCGCTCAATGACTTCCACTCCAATGTCACTTTAAGCTGCCATTCCTGCAAACATGCCGCAAAAGGACGACTTTTAAACACTTTAAACTGAAACAGTTCTCGACTGTCAAGCTGCCTTGTTAATATTCAACCAGTCAAATATGCGGCTTAATGATGTGGAGCAGCAATGTCTTTCAGCAGCACTGACAGGACATCCCTCCTCTCTTACTGTTTAAACATCAGGCTCTGCTAAGGGGAGCAGAAAACGCTTTGTTGAGCAGCTGGATCATCTTCGTCACCGTCTGCTTTGGCTTTTTCCCCCCTCTACCCACACAGAGGCCCGTCGCTGCGTAGGATGGATTTGCCCTTCACCTCAGCCTGTGTGAGGGAGACAAAAGCATGCTGATTGATGATATGTAAGCTCTTCTCTTCATCTGGCCATCTGAGACGCGTGGTGCTCGCAGTGTGAGCATCGGCGTGCGTTGCTCACACAAGCCCAGGGGTGTCAGCAGGTGGGTCCAAACTGAAAAGCAGACTAAATCTGCTGACAAATTACTGATATTTTTCACAAGTGTTTTTTTTTTTTTTAAATGGAGCTGGCTTTCATTGTTTTGTTAAAGAACTGTGTTGAGAGATGCGTTTGAACTCACACAATGAAGACGTCTTTCTATAGACCAACATCTCTGTCTCTCAACTTCCTTCATTCTGTCCTTTTAATTAATGTTATCAATATTAATGTGATAAAACCGCCACCTTACCATGATGAAGGGGTATCAGTGCCTGGATTATCCTGAGGCTATATTGTTGTAGGTTTAAGTGGCCATGGTAGGGTCACCCAAGACAAAGAGTGGCCCCCATAAAGACTAATAACTCATGTAAATGACATAAGTAACCTTAGAACTCTGGATGTTGCCGGGCTGTCACAGTTGACACGCCTCTTCAACATCGCCTGGAGGTCGGACTGGGGTGGTGGGCAGACTGGGGTGGTCTTCCTGGCTGAAACAGGGGACTGGAGAGTATGTTCCAATTATAACCTACTCATCCTCACTGGAAAGGCCTATGCCAGGGTGTTGGAGAGGAGAGTCCGACTGATAGTCAAGCCTCGGCTTCAGGAGGAGCAGTCTTCTTTCTGTCCTGGCCTTGGAACAGTGTACCAGCTCTACACTCTGCAGGGTTCTCGCAGGGTGCTTGGCAATTTGCCCACCCGGTACATTTATGTTTGTGGGAGTCTGGGACATGTACTTGTGGCTGTCCGATCTCTGTACAAGCTTAGCAGGGGCCACATTGCCGCCACTGGATTAGACCTGTTCTTGATGCATGTTGGACTCTGACAGGACTGCAATCATTTATTGGTTCTTGTTGGAGGAGAGTTCTTGTCCTCAGTGGAGGAGTACAAGTACCTTGGGGTCCTGTTCATGAATGACATGAATGACATGAAGACAGAGCTGAGCACAGAGGCAAAGCTCTCGATTTATGTTCCTAACCTCACCTATGTTTTTTGACCAAAAGAACGAGATCTTAGATGTCAATGACTCGAAGGCAATCCCTCATACTAAGCATGCTTGTAGCAACAGTGGAGAGGAAAAACTCATTTTAACAGGTAGAAACCTCAAGCAGAATCCAGGCTCGTGGCGCCGCGGCCATCTGCTGAGGTCGACTGGGGTTCAAGGAGACAGAAGCAAAGATACAAAAAGCAGCTGTAAAAGGCGGCCCCTCGTCCAGGAAAACACACAGCCAGGCAGACGAGCTCTTCGAACCAGCTCCCCATGTCAGAGGATGAAGAGAGCACATCCAGCCAGTCACAGTCAGAGAAACAGGACTACACTGGAAAACAGGCAGATCCCAGCATCTCTAAACAAAGGTGCTGATGGCAGCAGCACAGCTGATATCTGATATTTCTCTCCAGGATGGAGTCACAGCCAAACAAGCGAACATAAAAGGATTCATGATTCTACTTTCAGTACGAGGAAAAAATACAGGGAGGAATATTCAGTTGCTGAGAGGATCAGAGTTGAACAAGATATGATTTGTGCCATGGTGTGGGAAAAAAACTCATTCGGCTTCTGCAGTTTTTATACTCCATGCAGCATCTCTAGTTATACCCAATATTCTGGACGGCTCCAGGTGGGTGTATACAGCAGAAACTGCAAGCTTACAACACCAAAGGAAGTAGAAAACACAGTCATCTTTGACTTCTTCTCTTTGTGTCATCCAGGAGTGAGAGTAATTTTTCTCAGAGAGGTTTTAACAATCTGTTGATGGTGTTTATATTTATTGGCTGAATCATAGACATTTCTAGAAGTGTTTATTTTTTCCAACCTTTGCCTGTAGGAGTTGTCGCTCTTCCACCAGGCTTCTCCATGATGTTGTCACACATCTTCCAAGGTGCGCAGTAGTGAAATTCCGTCTATGTAGACGCAGTGCGAAGTGTGGAAGCTAACGTAATTACGTAAATTACGTAATTTGGCATCATGGCCACGAGGTTGCGAGACTAAACCCTCTCCTCCAACTTTATTCCTCCGAATACCACAAAGTTCAGGATCAGGGTTCAGGGAAATTATTGGAAACTTTATTAGATGTCTTTTCTATTGATATTGTTGAGTTAAACGATGTATACGGAGACTGATTTACACTGAGTGACGCCTTACATGTGTGATTTAAACTGATTAACTATCTCATTGTGTAATACAGCGGGCTGCAAACACTGTGTTAAATTTTAATTGCTGAGATAATTTGTCATTTTATCTTTTTTATGAAACTTAAAAGGAGGACAAAGATAGATCATTCAGATATTATTGAAAAAAAAGGGGGTTTTATCTTTACGTCATAAACGCAGCAAACGGTTCTATAAAGTAAGGAATCAGGAACACTGAAGATAAATGATTGCCTCAGTCTTCTATTTTTAAAGACTTTTGAATATAAAAATAATATATAGATATTCTTCCTTCATCCTAACAGTAAAATAACTACTTTGTGTTGATCTATCACACAAAATCCCCAAAATGCAATAAAGTCTGTAGCTGGAATGTGAAAATATTGTGTAAAGGTTCCTCTTAACAAAACATCAGAGTACAGAGCGCTAATGTACTTTGAAGAATGAGCAGCGCTGCGGGTCGGAAACTAAACACCGACAACTTTGCATTTCAGCTGTTTGCTTAGAGTTTAATCCCTGCTGGAGTGTAAAATAACTTATTAATCATTCTGCTGTACATTATCAAAGCCCATGTGTCTGAGAGCAGATTAAGCCAAAGAAAATCAGTGACTCGGGGGGGTGAGGAGCTGCAGATAGAGCGACATGGAGGAGGAAAGGGGTTGAGTTTAAGGGTGTTAAACTTCATGGAGTCCCACAGGGTGAGGATACAAGGAAGAGGATGTGAATGAAGGTAATAGAAAATGTAAGAGCAGAGGTCAGAGAAGTTATGGCTGAAGTTGGGCTTTTTTTTCCAGCGAGCTCCTCAGGAGGCAGAGCGCTGCTATAAACATAAAGCATGACCACTTCAACAATAAAGCAGAGCTGCTAAGGTTCAGCAGGCTTTGGCTTTCGCTCCTTTTTCCTCCGTGCTACAAAGTCCTTTACGCATATCCGCCCCCCCCCCCCAACAAAGAGGTAGAATGTTTCACAGTTCTCCTAATCATAGGATCCTGATCCTATTTAACAAGAGTCTAAATAAAGCTATCCAGATTTACTTTTCCATGGACCAACGACTGGATGTGATTATGCTGTTATATGATCAGACCCCGGCTAACAGAGGGTTTCCCTTAGGGGGGAAGCCCTGGGGATTTAGACAGTGGTGTTTATATCTCACCGCGTTTAAATATAGCTGTGGGGCAACAAACCTGTGTTTGTCAACAACTCCCAGGGTTTCCTTGTGGCTCTTGCCCTTAATGAGCCTACCAGGGTTCCCCCTTCTCATTAGCAACCGAGTCAGCTTTTCTCCGTCGGCTTGTTGTGGTGTGAAGTGGAGGGGCTCAGGTTACACCCCCCCAAATACAATCCCCTGCTCTGAGCCCATACAAAATGACTAAATTAAAGGAAGTTTTTTTTTTTCTTCAAATAAGTGGGGGCTCCCCCTTATTTGCTAATAAGAGTAGAAATTTTCATTCTTAAAATAAGAAGAAAAACATTTATGAATCTTTCTTTTCCCAGTGCAGTAAATAGATTTTATCTTATTAAGGAGCCAAAATATTCACCCCTTTATTGGATTAGCTTAATTACCCGCTCAACCTCAGGTAAATGCATTAAAATAAAGAACTTGTTTGTAATTTTTAGATACATTTTTGCATCATAATAACTTTTCTTTCATTTTTTTAAAAACGAAGTAAAATCCATGCTTTGGCTGCTTATATTCATTTAGAGATTAGAAACGCTTGACTTAAATGAGCATCCCATTGTTAGCTGTCACACTGGCTCCATCTGCTGGACAGAAAATGTATAACATCCAAAAGTTATGGTAAAAAGAAGACAGTTCAGTGACTTGAAGCAGGCAGATCCAGGTATACCTGGCCCAGTAGAGGAGGAAGTCTTTACAAAAAATACAGACAGAAATGAAGGACTTAATTATATAAAACTGCTTAAAAAATAAGTTTTATATTATTAAAATTACAATTAATTATTATATATACAATTTTATATAATTAAAGTCGTCGGGAAATCATATTTAAATGTTGAATCATTCTGGTTTAATCATGTATGTGTGTAAAATTTATAAAAATTTCTATTAAAAAAAAATCCTGTCTTAAAAATCTGTGTTTTTTTCTTCATTATCTTATGCAGGCCAGTTAGTTATACGTCTATCTGAACACCTAAATTCGGCCAATCATATATCAACATCATCTTTCAATCAAATTCTTTTGGTCATAGCATCTTGATTCACATGTCGCAGCTAATATACGCAGTGGTTGAAATAAGAATCTTCGCAGAGTAATGGTGAACTTTATAGGCGTATAGTTGGAGAGCCAATTGTTGTCTGTTTCTAAATTCACTAGAACCCGAGTACGGACTCGTGTTCTCGCTAAGTATGTTCTTGAGAAGAACACAGTAAAGTGTGGACTCTGGGAGAATGGGAGCATGCAGGATAAACATGGGTCCATTGGAACAGAAGCGAACTGATGACATCACCCCCTGCTCGGCTCATCTGGAGCTGCATTTCACCTCCTGTTATTAATAGTCTCTAGATAATAATGAATTCGTACCTTTTTGATTTATTGGGGGAATAATAATGAACACAGTCGAGGATAAACACAAATCAAATGAACATTTTTACCAAATAAAACAGTAAACTCTCCATCACAGCCAGCGGTCCTTCACACACGGCTATGCAGAGAGAGGGCTGCTGCAGGCGGAGGCTACACAATTAGCCCTGCCAGCTGCCCGTTAGCCTCAGAGGTCCGCTGGTTGCCCCAGTCCTCACAACATCTGAACTTTTTTTTATTTTTTTTTATTACGCATTAAATGGGTAAATGGGCCATATAGTGGCGACTTAAAAAGTATAATGTTCTCGCCTCCATTGATCTTAAAACACAGGTGTCAAACTGGTTCCAGAAAGGGCCGTGTGGCTGCAGGTTTTCTTTTCAACAAACAATAGCACACCAGACTCCATTCATATCATCAGAGTCATCATGTTCAGACTTGGACTCCCTTGATGAGTTGACTGGAAAAATCTGGTGATTTCTGGCCAGCAGTTGGATAACCTACAACACCAGAAATGCCTATCATTAAAAACATACTTTTATTGAACAACAGCAACAGAAAAGAGAACTTTTAACTTAATACTCTGAGTTCTGTGGATGCTCCACTGAAAGGAGACGGAGGAGACTCATCACACCTCCGACACTAAACTCTCCTCCTCTTGCATGTTTCCTCTGTCAATAGCGTTCCTTGACAGCGTACGTCGTTTCTAAGTCACCAATTTGAGTGCTACTTGATCCCAACAGAATTTCCCATTGGGAACCTACTAGCACTAAGTTGCTAACTGGTTAGCTCCCTGATGCTTCCGACAAACTGCCCACAACCAAACTTGCTTGTGAACCTTCCACCACAACAATCCCGCCTCCTTGATAAACGACCAATCACATTCACTTTATTCACTAGTGTAAAGTCGGACACCACTCGGGAGAATTCGGAAATGCAACGTTTGGAACAGCCGTTTCCCTACGACTTTAAGTCCTTCATTTATTTCTGTATGTATTTTTAATTATGGCAGGATTGGTCCTCCATATGGTACCGCCTTTGGAGCATAAATAAATCAGATGGGCTGTAGATTGAGAGAATAACACTGAGCGGTGGGACTCTTACCTGAGCAGAGAGAAAACGCTGTAGGAGTTCCTGACTGAGCATTGGTCCACCTGAAGCAGGCTGTAATTCTTCCGCTCTGATGGATCCTGAAACAGACACATCTTTAGCGATGAAGCTTCTGTTTCCAAATACAACCATTAGGAGGCTCTGTTTCTTAACTAAAAGAAAAAAAGGCCAAAGGTAATACCTTGTGATCAAAGTCAGCTGCATAGTAGCCATCATTCAGTCCAAATATGATCTCATTTGGGTATCTGGATCGAATCTGTGGGCAGAGCGGGATGGTAGAGGCTGAATATGGGGACCAGGTCGGAGAGAACAAAGTACAAGAGACATCTGGATGTGCATGAAACTGAGTTATCTGTTTATGAGCTCTGAACGCAGCCCCACTGCGAAGGAACAGCAGAACCGTAAGCTTGCTCTGAAGTATCATGAGACTGATCGGCCTCTCATTCTATGCACCAAACTCACAACAGACATCGTTTAATGATTAGCTTCATTCAGATTTAGCACTAGAGCGCAGAATTACAAAATCGATTATATTACACATTAAAACATCATGATGGATGTAAAACGCATTTGGAAGATCAAACAATAATCTAAGCTTCCCACACTTGAGAAAAACAATCAAATAACTTCAATTACTTCAGCAATTTCCTTAAGGCTTGAATAATAGAAAGCAGGGAGCTAAACTCATCTGCTCACATATAGGAAGATCAGATTTATTGCGGTGTAAAATGAGAAAGGAATGCAGAGATGCAGGATTTACTACAGCGCAGAGTTTACAGTACGGGAAAATCTGCAAGGAATGTAGGATTTACTACGGTGGAAGACTTAGGATTTGCAACCTTCTTTCTAAGAATCCAGCGTAAATTAAAAGGTAACCAAACGACCTGTAGATCATTTAAACCTGATACAGAGCGAAGCTTGCAGTGGGTTTGTTGAGGCAGTGGAGAGCAGCAGGTAGCAGGCACCTTTCTGTGGGGTTAGGAACACTTTTCAATCGTACTGACAGTGAAAACAGCTCATCTCTGGTTCCGCACGTGTTAGAGTTTAAACTCTGCTTAAAAGGGCTACAATTTCTCAACGTAACGGAATAATACGATCTGAAGACGATCCAGAAGCAGCGTGGCACGGCCCTGCATGGACATAATTTAAGAGAGCTTCTTTTATTTAAAAAAACTAAATATATGGGCATCCCCTCCGCTGGGTTAGGGAGGAAAACTAGGATCTGGACTGAAAGTGGAAGATTGTTTGAAGCCAGAATGAATGATTGTAGGCTGGGGCAGCTGTGAACCTGCACATCTGGGCAAGGAGGAATGACTTCAACACATTTATGTATTTAGAGAACAGATATTTCAAATCTCGACGTGGAAAGAGTTTTAGTTTTAGTTAAAATAGAAAACTATGAACATAACGGTCATCATCTTACTGGAGTCTAGATTAGATTCATATCTAAAGCTATGACTTGAAAGAGGTTAACAACACAGAAGATTACTAGGAGGTGGAACCAAAAGAAAAAATAATAATACTAATAACTTTAAAAAATTACATCGAGCTCAAATTTTAGAATTAAAAATAAAAGATTAAACCTGATGGATCTAAAGTAGATTTTTTTTTTTTTGCCCTTTTAAGCTAATGGCTCTAAAGCAAAGGTCAAAGATCCCCAGATTCCTGTTATTACATTTACATTCATTTTTGCCATTAAAATATCCATATTTGGTCTTGCCTGTATAACACTATTGGCTTGAAATGTTGATTTTCAAAGTACCATAATTTTCGGACTATTAGCTGCACCTAAATATAAGCCGCAAAAGCTAAATTGCATGATTTGTACATATACAAGCCGTACCGGACTATAGGCTGCAGGTTTTTTATGTTTAATATCCGTCTTTCTCGCTGTCGTACCACTCGCGGTAGAAGTCTGCTTCCGGAGGACCTCCGCATTCCCGCTTTGCTTCAACACTTGTGTGTTGAAGCAAATGTGACGTCAAACATGGTGGATGGTAAAATCCATAGATTTAGGTATTACCCTAGTGGCCGTTAGCTGTAAAAGTTCATAGATAAGCCGCATTGTTATATAAGCCGCAAGGTCGAAAAATGGGGAAAAAGTCGCGGCTTATAGTCCGAAAATTACGGTATTTCACTGAGCACCCTCTAACGGGATTAATCCCCCACTGCTCGCCGGGTGGCGCACAATGGCAGCCCACTGCTCCCCAAGGGGATGGGTTAAATGCTGAGGTAAATTTCTCCAATGTGAGATCAATAAAGTTCAATTGTATTATTATTATTATTGATAAAGAGACAGAATAAAGACCCCTTGCTCTGTTCTTTCCAGGGGGGGAAGGCAGGTTAGCAGCAAAGTCTTTAACATTTATTGCCAAAATATTTGACATCAGATCAGTTAGCAATGACAAAGATTTGACCAGTTCAGTGGATTTTTTTTTTTTTTTTTTTAATGACTATGATCTTGATGGCTGAGAATCTTCACCAGCGAACTTTAAAAATCAACGTTTCAAGCCAATAGTGTTATTGAAATCCAGGACAAGAGCTTATTTCCTGTGGAACAAAAAAAATATGGATATTTTGATGGTAAAAATTTATGTCAATGTATTAAAGCTACAGTGTGTAACTTTTAGCGACATCTAGCGGTCAGACTGCAGAGTGCAGCAACATGAACATCTCCCCCCCACCGCTTCTCCCCCCCAACAGTACGGCGAGCGTTACGGGACAAAATGTCTTCCACGACGTCCGCATCACCTACCCTCTCAAGTGATGAGGTTTGTTTACATAGATAATTTTACAGATAGTATTTCATTAGTCTGTGTAGGGTATAGATTTCATGTAGACTTAAGATAATAAATATACCCGTTATTTTTTCTACATCGTTGTGACATTTTGGCGATCTCGCAATCGCTAGTTTTTTGGCTCTGCGCTGCCGTAGCGCAAAGATGTCTGCCTCCATGGCTGCGAGACCCGCTCCTATGTAATTATAAATAACGAATTCTAAGGCAACGCAAATATTAAGGTTAAGAGGCTGAGCTCGTAGATGATGATAAATAACATAGTTATGTATAATTTATTACATTTCTGACTGTATATCCCAGTAATTATTACACACTGTAGCTTTAAGAAATGCCAACTTGCCCAAATATATTAAGAAAATAAAAGTGCTTCTATATGAAAATCATGAAAAACACTCTGAAAGTAAAAAAAACCCTTTTTGTTGGTACAACATAACCTTAAAGACATTAATGCTGATACTGGCAAAGGCTTGGGCATCGCTACCGAAAAGACAGAGAAACAAAGACAATACAGAAGGAACAGAAATTTAACAAGGACGTTTGTTGAAATGAATCTGGAGTAAATCTGAAGGAGGACAAAGCCAACATGAAGAAGACGATGGAGTGGTCAGATTAAAAACTACGATTAACCTGTGGTCAGCAGGCAAACCTACTGCGCATCTCCTTGTTTCTACCTTCCTCATGATAAAACATTGTGGTGGCAGCGTCATGCTGCCGGTGCTTTTCTTCTACAACAGGGATCTGAAACATTTATGGCCCAATGAGCTGTTTAAGCACCAGCTCCTGTTGCATGAGGTGGAGCCGCAGGACCTGCAGGACACTTTGGAGAAGTTTTATAGAATCTGAAAGACTTTTCTGATGGTTTATACAAAGAATTTCAATTATTCTAACCTAAAGTCCATTTCACACCGCAAAAGATTCATGCAGATGTTTGCCTCATCTTTAATGATAACTCCTGATACTAGGAGTCTCTGGGGACCGATCATTAGGGAAGATCATCCTGCCAAGTGTGTAGAGACGCTGCATGTAAGTCGTGATCTAAGCTTCTCTAAGACAATGAAAACAGCATGAATGGATATAAAAGGTTAACACTCCCCTAGGTCTGCGTGAAAAGCCAGGAAAATTTTTTTGTTACAAAGAAAAGTAAGAGTGCTCCAATAGCTCCACTTAAATATTTAGTAACTGGATTGTCTATAAAACGGTTATAATTGCTTCTACTTTAACAAAAGATTCAAAAACTTGCCGGCAAAAAATTTTGGATTTTTTTATTCTGCTACTTGCAGTTTTTACCTCCCTAAATAAAAAAACACGCTATAGGGTAAAGGAGAGGGTTGCACATCTGTCCATGCAAGCTAGTAGCAGCTTTAATAGTAGAACATCCAAGGTCATAAACCTGGAAGCTAAACATGAACATCCCTCTGCTTAGTATAGAGCGGAGGTCTTCAACAGGGGGTCCTGTTGAAGACCTCCTACCTAACACAATTTCATACAATACATGAATGGATCCAGATTCTGATCAGGGATTATTTACATTATTATTTGTTTAATGGAGACAAAGATGCTGAATGAACTTTATATTATGAGGTTAACCGAGGATAAGCGTTTTTTAACATGATAGAATGAGACAAAGCTAGTAACAAGCACGGTAGATTGAGAGGTTTTTAGTGATTTAATGCACTTCATGGTTCTGGTTTTACCATTCCTCTGAGAATAACTAGAACAATCCGTTAGCTTACATTAAAAAATGGAGAATTATATCCTTGTTAACATCCATTCATCCATTTTCAGCCACGCTTACCCCTGCTGGGGTCACGAGGGGATCTGGTGCCTATCTGGGGCCCACCCTGGACAGATCGCCAGAGAGAACATGCAAACTCCATGCAGAAAGACCCCGGGCCGGGAATCGAACCCTTAACCTTCTTGCTGCAAGGCAGCAGTGCTACAAACTGCACCGCCCTAGTTAGCATCCACTAGATTTCAATGAAATAAATTTCATAAAGCAACATACCCTGTCTTTAAATTATACTTTTACATCTCTGTACATTGGACATTATAAGTTTCAATATAAGCACAATAGGATCATGATTTGTTGAATATTTAATAATGTGCATTTGTGCAAAACATTTTTTCAGTCAGTATTTAGAACAGCTGCAAAAACAGTATTTCATATATAATGATGCACTATTTTTTTAAGTTAGCATATATAAAAAAACATAGCCCTTCATGTTATGCATTTCTTTTATACGAGATAAATGATTGGTAGAGTGATACGATCAACGGTTGCTGACCTGCTGTCCCGTGTATCTGAGGCCATCCAGGTTGACCTTCCATTCAATGAGGAGCTGGTACTGTTCTTCCTGTCCGCCCCATATCCTCACCACAAAGCAAGACACCGACGTATCCAGGAGGTCTGGAAGCATACCAAAGTCCAGGCTCCGCCAGGTCGGGTTCTAAGGAGACATAAAAACACACACCTGAACTCTGGCACCAAATGACACAAGAATCCAGGGCCGAATAAAATCAACCAGGGTCACATCAGGTGTAAGAACTCGGTCTAAATGTCTCAGTCTAACCTACATCTGAGCTACAGTGAGGAAAATAAATCACATATTGTGAATTCTGGATTATTTTTTTTAGATTATGTCTCTCACAGTGAACATCCACCTATGATGACAATTTCTGACGCCTCCATTAATTCTAAGAGGAAGAACTTGCAAAATAACAGGATGTTTAAATACTTATTTTCTTCACTTTACATGGTAAAGAATTAAATAAAAACAGCCAAACAAAGTGTAAAATGGAGCTCATGATTTTATTTTTTTTTTTTAATTGAATTTCTCCATTATTTGATCCAAAATACCAGCATTTCTACTGGGGTGTGTTATGGGTTGATGGCGAATATTTTCCTTCAGACCAAACAGGGAGAAAACTCTCTGCCTCTCTGGGACATTTTAAGGACAGAAGGTTTAAAAAGCAAAGAAACAAAAACCAGAGACAGGAGAATAGAAAATGAAGAAAACAGACCGTCATCCACTGATCTACTGAAAACTCAGAGCCTCAGAAAGTTTATATCAGACTCAGTTCTGCTGATAACTCAGCTTAATATGTTTTTATCCGTCTTTAACCTTTTGATGCCTGTAGTTGCTAATAAACAACAAACCGTTTGTATTACACTGCAAAAAATTTTAATCTAAGTCAATTTTTCTTAAAATAAAAGCATTTTTTTCTCGAATTGAGCAGGTAAGAGAGACACTTTGCCAATGGAACAAGACAATGTACATTTAAAATAAGAAACAAAAACAACTGCATTCTCTTATTTCAAGTGCATAATAACTAATTCTCTTATTTTAAGGGTAAAAATACTCATTCCATTGGCAGATCATCTTATTTTTCTTCTCATATTAAGGATAAATACACTTATTTTAAGACATTTTTATTAGAATATGTTTGCAGTGTAGGCAAACAGCCATCATAGCGTTTATGCATCACCACAGTGCTAGTCACAGTGTATGTTATCATGTAGTTACAACTGCTGTTACAAAATATACATTACCTTCATTTCTATTTATTTAGTAACATTAACCATTGTAAACTGGCATGAAATTAAAGGGAAAAAGACACACAAAATGTGTTTTTATATGTACATTTATATCAATTCAGGCTTCAAGGGGTTGAACCAACACAATCCGTAGAGAAGCCTTTGATAAATGATGATAAGACTAACAATTATCCTCCAGCTTTCCTCTTGCTGTTATGCAAAGAGCTGGTGTTTTCTCTCGGCTGTATCCCACTAAATGAACCAGATGCCATAACGCTATGTTGATGACATAACAGCAGACAGACAGGAAGTGGCAGCATACTCACCAGTGAGTCTCGAATGACTTCACTCTTGTAAAAGTCTGAAACAAAAAACACATGGAAAAGATTAACATCTATAAGAAACCTGCACAGAATCTTCAGCATTCTGAACTAACCAGACCAGATCAGAAAGAAGCTCAGTTAGGCTCACCTAAAACAAGTTTCTAAATGCAGACGGGTTCTTTGAGTCCAAAGAATTCATATTACTATTATTATTATTGGTCTATTTCTGCATAGCAGCCATGCAAATCTATATAAAAGTATTTGTTTAGTCAGATTATGTATTTCTATGTGCAACCAGCCTGAATCATCTTACATATCTTCTGTTTGAGACTGATTCAAAGTACCTGCAGGTCTATCCAGGAAATCAGGCTTTTAGCTAGAATATTTTGCTAGGGTGCACTGCAAAACCGATGAAAGAAGTCAACATTTCTTAGATTAAGTGTATTTAGCCGTAAATAAGACACATTTATGTATTTTTACGCTTAAAATAAGATAATATGCACTGAAAATAAGACAATGACATTGTTTTTCCTATTTTAAATGTAAATTGTCTTGTTCCATTGGCAAAGTGTCTCACTCCTTACTCCTCAATTCAAGAAAATGTACTTATTTTAATAAAATACACTTATCTAGATTTCATTTTTTCCAGTGTGAATCACATCTTTAGGCTTTGGTACGTTACGTGGTTCTGAAAGGCTGTGTCCAGCATTAAGATTTTACTGTAGCAGCCAATCCTTTTTGTCTTGGTTGCAACACTACTTTTGTCCTGATTAGGGGAAGCATGTGTGCTTTCAGAAATTCTATTGAAATTTTCTAAGATATGAGATCATTTTTAGGTACAATATTATGTTTCATAGGTTAATAAACACCAGAAAGTGCAATGCTAAAAAAAACAAACCGATGCAGTAATATGAAGCGAATTTTGAACAAGTTATTTATTTTTTTTACATGGTAATTAGGAAAAAAAAAACACAATCCAGAAATAAAACTTTAGAAAAAAAACAATCCGGAAATGAAATTTTAGAAACGTCTTGGATAAACAAACAAAAAGAAAGATTTTAAGAGTAACTTTGCTGTTTTCTTAGATTTGATTTTTTC